>JAPYYS010000360.1:0-86784 GCA_030522525.1 Campopleginae sp. 14b
AAAAAAAAAAAAAAAAGAAAAAAAAAAAAAAAAAAAAAAAAAAAAAAAAAAAAAAAAAAAAAAAAAAAAAAAAAAAAAAAAAAAAAAAAAAAAAAAAACGAGTGCAACTCGAGAATAATGAGAAATCAAGAGAACGTGGGAGAGAGACTGTTCGACAGAAAAATGGGTGGTGTGACGCAATGGAGGACTTGGCAGAGCGGAGCTTCGGAGCTGATTAGTACCACAGGGCTTCGTTAATTTTGCAGCAGCAAGTTGATCCGTGCGACCGACTCATATTTTTTACGTGAAGAGTTTCTCGTGTGTAGGCAATTGTTTTCTCCGCTTTTTGAATTGGTCGAATTTTTCTCGATAACCGGAATGAAAATCGAATCCTATTTTAATTAGAAAATGCAGTGGAGTGTCCAATTTTTTGTTCGAACACTAGAGAGTAACAAGATTGGGAAAATTCGTTTATTATTCAATTTTTTCATGAAAATGAAATATCGGGTTTGGATTTTTGAAATCTTGGCAGGCAGCACATTCAACTATTAGCCCAAATCAAACGATTAAATCACCGCTGATAAAACACGCTCTACAAACTTCGATAACATTTTTAATCTTCCCTCCCTCTCGTTGCCGTTCCTCTTGATTTCGTGTGCAAACTCGATCATCCGATATTTTATGAAACCAATAAAAAATGGAGAAAAAAACTGTGTGGACGAGCGTGGCTGATGGAATTGTCAAAAACATTGTAATGCTCTTTGCCAGATCGCTCTATGCCTTTGGCCACTGTCTCGTTCCGAGGGAAAAAACTTTTGATCGCATACGCGTAACGTCATGTGTGATGGAGCGATATAGAAAGTACCACGTGGCCAATATCACGTATCGATTAGATTCGCGAGCATCCGAGGTCACACGAGTTTCTTCTCGCTTTCGTAATACACTTGATTATCGCAAAGTTTACCAATATCATGCAACACTAAATAATCCACTATCATATTGGAAATTAATTATTCCAAAATAATTGACTTCATTGGAGGGGAAATTTTTTAAATTGATCGAATAAATTCTGTTTATCAATTTTTTAAATTAATCAAATTAAAAATTAACTTAAAATGACTCGAGATGCGATAAAAATTCGGAAAAAATGTCCGATCGATATTTTTTTAGCATTTATCGTTTTTGGTTCTGTTTAGAATTTTATCGAATAATTCGTGTAATCGAAATTTCATTTATTTTCTCGAATTCTCGTAATTTTTTTGAATCCTCGCGGAATTTAAGTTTTGGGTATTTTCTGGGATTTTTTCAATGGAGGGAAAAAAAGGATAATGCTTGTAGACTCTAGGAAAAATATTAACTTACCAGCAAGGGGTGGTATCGAGATGGCTCCGACGCTTTGGAACATACGAACGAGTCCGTAACTGGATGAAATCTTGTCGGTGCCATACTGATCGGCAAGAAGAACGGGGACGAGAAGGAACCAGCATCCAAGGCAAAGCCCGTACATGCCGACCGAACAGGCGAGAACGTAGAACGAATGAGCCATTGGTATCGCGAGTACAGCCACTCCGGCACCGACGATACTTTGTAGTAAAAAAAAAGCAAAGAAACAAACATTAAAATTTAACACACGAGCCATGAAAATGATGATTGAGCTGGAAAAAAAAATTACGTCCATTGATATCGGTTTGTCAAATTTTTATCGATTTTTTCGGTGGACGTTTCAGTTTTGCACTCCATAAAAAAAAATCATGATTTTCAGGGTTTTGGGTGAAAAAAAGAACAATTTTATGTCTGTGTATATTTATTACCTCCCGATGTATCCTTTTCGGCGATCGAAAAGCTGCAAATCGGACAACCATCCGAGTCCGAGTCTGCCAAAAAGATCGAGTGCCGCTGAAATAGCAACGAGATAGCCGGCTTCAGATTTGGTGTAGCCGGCGGCATGAACATAAGCCGGTAAGTAGTAAAGCATGTAAGGACTTCCGGTTGACATGAGGCTGACGGAGAGACACATCATGATGAATTGTGGATTTTTGAGGAGAGTAAGATCGATGTAGAGAGCGATTTTTTGTGACAAAGTGCGTGGCGCGGTGTTGATTGACTCCTGATCAGGCATAATGGGTTCTCTCGGTACAGCAGGACAGACGACTGTGGCTGCCGAAGATCGTAAGGATCGTAGAGAGGCTCGGGCTTTGTAAACGCACGTCGAATCGGTGCTCAAGTCTTCGACGCTGTGGAGAATGCTCGAGCTTCGAATTTTCGATATTGGTTTCATTCTTATCGCCTCTCCCATTATGTCCTTCTCCTCTTCGCTGTCGGTAAGCTCAACTGCGGTAACACCATTGTTCTGATGGAATAATTCGTTCAATAAATTGTGTCTCGTTGTTGTGTCGTTGGCGAATAAAAGCTCAAGCCTCTGCTGCTTCGCTTGTTGTTGCTGCTCTTCGCTCATCATGAATTCCAGACTTTTCCCACCCTCCACCACTACTTTCCCTTCAGTTTCCAACAACGCCGCTGGATTGTCCTCCAACGGACGATACAACGTCGCACTCACACACACGTGTAACATACAACCTCCCAACAATAATATCGTACCATGGAAACCAAAATTTGCCACGAGACCCTCGATCAACAACGGAAATACGAAACTTCCTGCTGCTGTTCCCGATACACATATCCCGTTTGCCAATGCTCTGTGCTTGTCGAAATACTGCGATACGATTATTATTCCTGGCGTTGTTGATAAACCCCCTCCGATTCCTGTTTCAATCCAATTACATAAAACATCATTTTACGCCCTTTAATTTCATATCCGGTCCGAAAATTCAACCCGTCGAAAATATTTTCATTCGATTTTCTTTTTTTTCTGTTTTTTTTTTTCATAATCGATGCACTGAAGATAAAATTTTGTTGAAAAAGACGAATATTTCGTTGGGTACGTTCGACTGAACGTTTTTTTTTTCTTTCTTTTTTAATAATAACAAAAATGTTGTCATTGCAGCACGAAATATTGAAGAAATTTTATTCGGGAAGTAAATTTTTGTCATCCGAATCGTAAATTGAGCTGACAGTTTCGTTGAGAACAAAAAAAGAATCGTTAAAATAACGAAAATTTGGAAATTATCGAAAAATATTGAGTTGACCGTTTTCAACAAAATGTCGACGTTTTTTAAGGAAATTTTATTCTCAGTGTAGAGTTAAAAACGTTGTCAAACCTGTGAGAACGCCAAAAGTGAAGAAAAGATGAACGAGGCTGGTTGCAAAGAAGCTGATGGTGAGTCCAAGGGCACAAAAAAGTCCACCGATGAAAACGACCACTCGGCAGCTATATTTCTGGCATAACATGCTGGTCACCGGTGCTGTATCCGAATTGGAAGAAAAAAAAGAAGCGAAACATCACTTTCATTTAGAGTCTCTTTCAAGAGATTCGATACATTTTTAAATGGAGAGGAAAAAAGATCAGGGAGATGGGGGATTAAGGATGATGAGGCTTTTGTCTAGGATGGGAAAATCCACGTGCCCTAGTCACCGAGTAAATGTAAAAGGAAGGTCGGGATGAAAAGCTCGCTCGTGAAAAAAGGGCTCGGTAAATAGGTCACTCATCGAGCTGGAATGCACTCCGTACAATCCGGGAAAAACAAGCCTCCGTTATGACACTCGCAACTTCGTATTTTTACTGACCCCTTCATTCTCGAGCGAGAAGAAAAAATTTCCTGCCTATTGTTGCCCGACTCTGGCAACAAAAAAAACTCAGTCAATAAAATCAATAATTCGATTGCAAGTGCAGTTGCACTCGTTCCACCACTTTTAACATAATCACATGTCAATTACTTCTTTTTTATTCTGCTTCATCGACGATGAATTTATTGCAACAAAATTTTCATGCTTTTTTTTCTTTTTCAATAATTATTCGCGATCGACGAAAACTCAAAATACTTTTTACAAAGTTGTAGTCAAATTTTTTTTTACAATTGATTTCAAGTCGTTTTAACAACAACAAAAAAACACAGAAAAATTTCCAAAATTTGCAAAGATAAATTCCTATTTGCTTTTTTGTGTCGATGGGAAACAAAAAGGAAAAAAAAAAACAAAAAACAAAAAAATCGAGCAATCGCCATGCGAGGCTTATTGCATTATATTTGCAACAGTTTTTCTGTGGTTTGGTGAGAGTTTTTGAAGTTTTTTGATGGAAATGATGCGGTGAAATGTTTGAAAATTGGAGGAGACGGAGATTATTTTGGGATGATGAAAATTTGGAGTAATTATGGGTATAAGGATGGGGAGGATGTAGGAGCGAGAATTAGTTTACCGAGAGCGAGGCAGAAGAATGAGAGGATGGCCGGAATCCAGGAAGCGACAGCGGCGGACGAGTCTCTGAAAGTTTCCATGACTTCGACATAAAGAACACCATAAGATTTGACGAGTCCAGCGACCCAGAACTGTACGAAAAAAGCGCCGCAAACGACGATCCATCCGTATCCACCATCGAGAGGAACGTAATGAATGTTTTTGGCCCTTTTGTCTCGATTATTATTGACGTTTCGATTGTTACGACGTGGCTTTGTTTTTTTGTCGTTGTGATTTTTGGAGGATCGTAATTCGCGGGATTTAGCGATAAGAGGTCGCGCTGTCAGGCTCGAAATAGTCAATAGATTGTCATTGTCGTCGTCCTCGATGGTATCAGGTGGGCTTTGTAGATGCGGTGGAACGATCGGCGTCGAAGTTGCGGTTGTTTGTACGACGAGCGATCCAGGTCTCGTTGGCGACGACAAAATGCCACCTCCACCTGTGCAACCCCCGTTGAGATCGAAAACAGGGGCCGAATGGATGGAAAACAATGAGCCCAGCTGATTCGATTGGTTCATATTCTCATCGATGATCGCGGAGGTTGCTGACATGTCCGAGGGGTAAACCAAACCTCCATCTTCCCTGAGGCACATTTCCTGTGAGGTAGATTCTGTTTTTGGACCCCGATCGATCGTACGACACGACTCTTGAAGATAACCCCACTCCCGGGGCAACGACATCTTGTTTTAACACTCGTTTTTTTCTCAACCCCCTCAACACCGTTATACATTGGATCGTGTGGCGTTTTTTACTTTTTCAATAATCCCACTTTCGCAAACTCACGATCTTTCTCTCTTCTTGATTTATCTTTTTTCTTTCGATTATTCCTTTCCTATTTCCGCCCCCGACCCGAGCCCAGATCCTTTGTCGATTGTGACTCTTTTTACTCTTTACTTTTCCTTTCCGCGACACCCAACTCGAAAGCGTTCCGCACGATTTTTCCCTTAGCCAATGTCTCGCCTAATTTTGTCAATTTTTTTTTTCCACGTCGTGTCGTTTCGTTTTTTGTGTTTTTTTTTTTTTTTTTATTCGGCAGAGTTTCCGAAGATGCCGATTTACTAGAATTTTGATTATACTCTCGTGTACCCTTTTCGCCAACACGATCCTTCGGCTCAGGGTGTTCTCCACACACTAGCCGAACAACGCGATCAACTTGCCTGTTTTCCTCATATTCAACCCTCGAAACGTGCACTGAGAGCTTTCTTCATCCACGTAGTCAACTCCACGCTTGCGCGGCTCTATTTCAACCTCCACCCTTTACCACCCCGTTGGGCTGTTCGCAACCAACGGAAACTTACAGGATCGATACCACAGCAAATTTATATGTACATTACTATCCTCCATCGAGAATGTGCTTTTCAGCAGGTACAAGTGACGCAATCCACGACTTATGGGACGGTCACTGACGTCCCATCATCCTTTTGCAAATATTTCTTTCTTTTTTTACTTTTCCTCTGCCAGAAATCGATTTTTTTTATGGATTTTTATTAAATTCCACATTTTTTTGCTGAAATACATCTCGAACAATGATTCGCTAATATTTCGTGAACGGCTTTCGTCGAAACTTGCTTTCCATAGTCAGTAGTCGACAGTCCGGCGCCAGGGATTTGTTATTGGAACACGGACGTGGCGGCGTGGCGGAGCCAGAGACCTCTTAACTGGAGAAATCAGAAGTTTTTAGGATAATTCTTCAAAAATGTTCAGTCGATTAAGAAAATTTATCGAAAATTTTGAATCGATTTGAATTTTTAATAAAAATCATTCGTTTCGAAATGCATGGCAAAAAAAAGATCGATCGACAGTCTGTGAAGAAAAGGAGATTGGAATCTGATACGCGATCTTTTCGTACCAAAGATTATGGTTTTTATTTGTTTTGCTGGCCTTTATTACTGGAGAACAAATGATAAGACAGTGATAGGATGCTTTTCGTAAAATACAAGTAGGTCAAAAGCCCACCGCAGTAAATAGGAGCAAATTTACCGAAGCAATTACTCGAACGAGTCTCGTGGTTCTTATATTCAAAGTATAATTACGAGTATGACTTTTAATGAATTTCGATCCGTACCAGCGAGAGGCGAGTTTATTGCTCGTACCAGTCGCCGAACCATCGCGTTTTTCTCGCATTTCTCTCACAAATACCTCAACGCGACCTCGCCTCTTCGAAACTAAAAATTACATTTTATATTCCAATTGTGTACAATTAAAAAAACATTATTCTATATCTCGAGTGACATATTTCATTGTTCTACCGTCCAAACTTTTCAATTAATCATTCAATTTGGGCATTTATCATGCCACAATTCTTGAACAAACTTTCTGTCAGATTTCACATATATTTTTGCCTCCGGATCAAACTATTATTTCCGACAGTAAATGTTTGAGAAATCGAGAAAGAAGAAAAGGGTATCGGGGCTACAAATACCGACGTAACTTGTTGATGCTTGGAGAAATGATATTCCAGCGATCAGCTGATCGCAGAGGCCGCCACTACACAGCGCGAGCACAAACGTCAAAGAGATGAGGTCGAGTAAACTTTTTCTTTCCTAACCTCGAATTCAACAAAAAATGTAAAACCTGCGAATGTCGGAATCGAATTGGAAAAGCCATGAATTGAAAGCTTTCGAATCTTCCAATTTTTAGAAGAAAAAACACTGGACTCGGCACTGCATTTTCTAGGATTAATCTCGAGAATCATAAAAAATTTCTAATCATTTATCTAAACATTTTTGTCTTGCTCGCCTGATGAGATTTCGTTATCAGCGTTTTTATTTAATTTCCACAGCTGATAAGTCGTCTCGTACATAAATCGTGGCGTAAGATTTTTCGAACAGTTAAAGTCGATCAGCAAAATTCTCCACGGATTTTCATTACAGGACGAAAATGGCTTTCAAATTCGCGAGCAATCTTTCTTTCATGTTCACCGAGCACCCTAGTATTTTGGGGAGATACAAATTAGCTAAGGAGGCCGGATTCACTGCTGTAGAAACCGGCTATCCTCTGGGTTGCAGTATTGATCAGGTCGTAGAAGCCAAAACCAGTGCCAACGTCAAACAAATTGTCATCAATGTTTATACCGGTAAAATGTCCATCGACTGTTTTTCTCAACGATACAAAGAAAAACTTCCATATGACTGATCTAAATGATATGTTTTGTCCCGCAAATGCCATAAGGGGATGTCACGAAAGGCGAATTGGGCTTTGCTGCTATTCCCGGCCAGGAGGGTGCATTCAAATCGAGCATAGAAATGACTATCGAGTATGCAAAAGCTTTGAACTGCAAAAAGTTGGTAAAATGAAATATTTTCTTACTGCAAAGAATTTTGGCTGGAGAACTGCAATTGCTAATGAGTCATCACTACAAACAGGATTCACGTCATGTCTGGCAAAGTGAAATCTCCCAGCGAAGTCAATGACAAGGTTTATCGCTCAAATTTGAAATACGCAGTGCAGAGATTCGAATCGGAAGGAATCGTTGGTCTCATCGAGCCGATCAACAGCATCACCGTGCCTAATTATTACTTGAGCAGTTTCGAGAAAGGTGAGTTGAACTTTTGACAAAGAGTTTTCTATTCAAAATATTTCAGTGCACAAACAAAAAGTTTGAAAAACCGTAAATCTCTGATTTGGAGCCTGTGAATATTTTCTGCAATCCAAATGAGTCTCTGCAGCTGACGATATTTTTCTTTCAGCTCTAGCAATTGTCAAGGAAATCAACAGTCCCCATTTAAAACTGATGCTCGACATTTTTCACCTGCAACATTCCCGTGGAAACATAACGCACACCATTCAGGATAATTTGGACTATATCGGTGAGTGAATTCGCGAATAGTTGGAGAGGGAAAACAGTATTCACTTGACCGAAAAGGTTTATGCATTTTTCAAATTTTAACGACGCAATGTTTGTGGGAAAATATTATTTTCGCCGGTGTCTTTTTTGGAAATTCGAGAATCAACAACTTGATCCTTGAGTTTGAGAAATAAAAAGGGTGAGATGGAAAAAAAAATGTTTTTTTTTTCTTAAAATAGGACACATTCAAGTCGCTCAAGTGCCGGACAGACACGAGCCAGACACTCCGGGAGAAATAAACTACGCGTACGTATTTTCGTTGCTAAAAAAAGTAGGATATGACGGTTACATTGGTTTGGAATACAAGCCTCGAACGAGCACAAGGGAAGGTCTCGATTGGATTGAGAAAATGGGTTTCTCGTTGTGAATAAATCGAGTCGATAGTTAAGCGAGAAAAAATGTTTGTCTATTGTTCTTATTCGTACGATTTATTGTTCTGATATCATACAGATAAACTGTAATTAAATATATATTTCAGTATTGTTCTTTGTTTTGTTATTTCTGTTGTTTTTGTTTGCTGAATCATCCCACTCACTCTCATTCTTTCGCATACTCTCACATTAGTTTTGTGTTTGTTGCAAACATCAGACACGTATTTTCCTATGAAATAATCTAGAAAGACATTTTCGTATTTTCTTCACACCCACAAAGTTGGGAATTTTTCCCTACAAAAACAGTAGTGATACGATTTATCGGTTTGTTTTGTTTTTTAGTGTTTTTTTAGTGTCAGGGCCGTTTTTTTTTCACGTATTGAAAAAATGCAAACTTTGAGACGCAAGCTACTAGGAATTCTTGTTTCCAATGCGGAAAACTGACGGGTAAACCCGTGGCAACTGATGGAGTAAAAAAATTCGTGCGTTATATTTATTCATTTGCTTTCCAGAATAATTGGAAATCTGAATTAATTGGTATTTGCAAAAGCCCCTTATTTTCGACCTAAAACAGAAGAAATGCAATTTCAGCCACTTCTCTTCATTCAGTCGTTATTCGAGTACCTATAGTGTTATATCTACAACCGTATAAGTTGTACGTGTGCCCTATTCCTAAACAAAAAACCGCCGTGAAGAACCTCGAGCAGTGTGCAAAAATGTAGAATCTTCTACAAGATTTTCCGCGGAAAACTTGAAAATTCTGTCATTCCAAAACAAACCCACAGCGCAATTGATAGTAACGTGATATTTTTGTCATGAAGAGAAAAAAAAAATCATAAAAAATGGGAAAAAAATGTTATTGCCGAATTTTTCAAAACTTCGATAACCAATACGTATCCCGGCCGATTTGTTCTTTTATCTTTGAGCTTGGCAGTAAAACAGGCGAATCATTGAGCAGAGAGGCGAATTATTATTCTAAATATATTCTTTAAAACGAAAAAGGTTGCTCAAGATTTCGATGAGGATTGTGGCTATAAAATATTTCTTTTCGCAGATCGATTAGCCCTCGTTTCAAGAATGGATCCCCAGACACAACGATAGACAAGAAAACTTGTTCCTATTCGTCTCATTCTTTTTCGATCTTCCATTAATTATAAATATTGATAACCCTCGCTCAAAGTCTCGAGTTAATTACGAACTAAGACGTTGATTGATGTCAGACGGCTTGGGTCGGATCCACCAGAGGCTCGTTCGCGTCTATTGTAGGCCCTACGACAGCAGTGCTACGAAAAATTATCATTCCGATTAGTATTCGACGCCGAAACATTTGAATCTAAATTAAAAATAAGTGATATATCACGGCCACCTTTGTGGACGAAAAAAAAACCTCCGAATCAGATGAATTCTCAAAAATCTCGATTTCTAAACAAAAATCTACAGAAATTACAAAATAATCCCACTTCACCATGTCAGTCTAGTAACGTGCGGAAAAAGCATTATATTTTCTACGCAACAAACGGAACTTCAAACCCCTCGATCCCCCAATCTCAAATTTTAACATTTTCAAATTTTTTATCTCAATCTTTTATTTCCGATTCGATTATCAAAAACTGATTTCTTTTTGCGGAATATCAAAAGCTGAAATATTCTGAAACCACACTATTCACAAACACGCAAAATATTACCCAGCACCGAGAGCCAAAATCGTAGCTTCCTGTACCATGCTCATTTGATCGACGGTGTACCTAAGGCGAATAAACAAAAAATTCACGTGGAAAAATAAGACGAAAATAAACGAAAATAGTAGGAAATTTGAAAGAAATTCATAATCCTAGAAAAAATTGTACTCGTCATGCTGGTAGATGGAAATTATTTCAACAAGCAAAATCGCATGTGAGAAGAAATAAAGCAGGAATTTCGTTAATGCAGGATTTTACGAAAATAATTGGTAAATCAAAAATAAACGTAATTCGTTAAAAACGACAATCAGCATTTTCCCTCTTTCGTTGTAATGCATTTAATGTGTAAATCCATAGAGCGAAGTTCGTTACATTAACCGTGTACAAGTTATATTTAAAAAAGTGATAATAATACTAACAATAATAATAACAATAATCGTTGAACGAAGCAAATAAGCGCCGAAAAATCTCGTTATGTTTGTCGTAAACGAACAACAAAATCTCGATGGGCAAACGAATGAATACGATATTAGGTATTTCCTCGATTAACGACTACGAACCTCTCGAAACAATGAAAACAAGTCTAAGGGGAAAAGGAGCAATTCAGGACTATCCATAAATTATAACGTTGCTTGAAATATAAATTCCAATGTATAACGAAATATTTTCCCATACAGAAAAGAGATCTGTTCGGATGAAAATCAAAAATAATCGTAGAACGTGGCTATCGTGGACTTGTTAATGAATCAGCAATAAATTGGATTCTTAATTGAACAGAATTAAAATTTATTGAATGAGAAAAAATTTGTTGACTCTGATTGAAAATAAAAATCGACTGAATTTATTTTTGTCTCACTATGGAAATAATCGCGTTTCGATGAACACAACCTCGACCGATTTCCATCAGAGACAAAGTTTAAAAATCGGGGACCAACGTAACTGAAGGAAAAATCGTTGTGAACGATCGACGGAGCAACGAATGAGCGAAGAAGTTTATAGGGGAGAGGCGGGCAAAGCCTTTTTTCATTTTTTCGAAATTTTTTTTTTTTTACTCCAAAAGTTGGTTGTCTCTTAATTTTTTAAGCCGCACCATCAGAATTTTCAAGATTTGGAGTGAAATGTAACACTCGTAGGAGCTGAGGGGCAGCTAAATTTTTTTTTCTCTCCCATCGTTTCCTTCTTGTTCTTTTTGTTGATACTTTTCCTTTCGGAAAAAAAAAAACAAAAACTACAATATACCTGAACGAGACCGAGCGGCTGTTGGTGAATCGAGCTCAGTCTCATCCGTCCAACGTTAAGTCCCACCACCCAACAGAGTGTGAGTATCCTCGTCGCACTGCCGCTCAGGGAAGTTTATGCCATCTCCGAAACTGTAACCCACACCCCCACAATTTGCTATGTCTCTCGTCATACGCTTCTCTTGACAGAGAAATTTCATTTTTCCGTTTCATTTAAAAGTCGAAATTATTTAATGTTCATTACTTCTGGTTTACAGAAAACAAAGCCAATGGGAATTAAGGTAGTTCGATCACCGAAAAAAAACACCGAGTATTACTTCGAAATTTTTAAGATTTATAGAAGACCAATATATTTAGAATACTTTTTAAAAAATCAGAGGATATTAATAATTTGCATGAAAAAAAATGTTCGAAATAATTGACGAAAAAATAATTAAAAATTGCCGCACCCTTGGCAATGCCTGAGCTGTTCAATCTCGTTTTTTATCAGACGAACCACAAAGGGAATATTTTTTGATTCAATGGTAAATAGCACAGTGATTGTTTTTAGCTATTACGATATAGGTTGATGGAACTACCTTAAGGAGATACTTTTTCTATCTAAGAACCAGATGCACAATACCTTTCGAAATAGAAAAAACGCTACCGATATAGGAAATTCTTGATTCCCATGTATTTTGGATAAGTTGGAGAATTCTAAGGCGAGGATGTTGCTATGCTACCGTCAGTAACGTCGACAATACGTCATGCAGCCTAAATTCCTTTCATCTATTTACTTAAAAAAATAAATAAATAAATAAATTCGACAGATTGATAAACATAATATCGATTGAGATTGAACCTAAAAATGAAAAATTATTGCTCTCTAATGGAAGATTCAAAAACTGGCCTATCGAGTGTCAATAAATGTTGGTCAGAATATTTTGTTACGCTGTTAAATAATCAGTCCTATTAATTAAAATGCCCCCGGAGAAATTTGACCTCAACCACGACGTACGAATGGCCGAGAAAGTAAAGACATGCTCAGAGAGACGTCGAATAAACGAAACAGAAAATAAATGGAGTTTCAGGATGAAACGATCGAACGAACGATGGCGATGACATTGAGGAGCGTGAACAAAGGTTTAAACTGCAAAATACGAGGTGCGAGCAAGCTGAGGCATTGTGGAGTTTCGAACGTTCGAATAATAAACAACCAATCCGATAGTCGGGCGAAAATTTATTGTTAAAAAGCGTTAGAGGTTTTTAGGGAGTTTTTTTTTTTTATTCATGCACATACCAATCGAAATTTTTTCTAATTAATTCGCACTCGAAAATTTTTATTGAAAACCCAAAAGTAACGCTATAGTATGTCTGACCTGTTTTGCGTACTGCCCATCGAGTTGTAAGTATTGGAGCCAGCCTGGTGCTGCGATCGTACAGGATAGACCACTCCGTTCCCGAGACTAAAACACAACCGTTTCAAACCCACGATTCTCCCGATGCTTTAACTATGTAGAACATTTTTATTTCTTTTTCTTGTTAATTCGTTTTTTTTAATCAATTTTCTACTGTTTCCCCTGTTTTAACTGAGCTCGCGGTTTTCCTCGTTAATTATCGGTTCCCGGACACCGGACAGTCGGCCTATTCATGTATACTACCGTTGGAACGATCGACTTCAATCAAAAAATGAAAAAATCGAATTTTTTAAGGTTTTCACTTACTAAAAAGATTTTCCCTCAGAATTTATTACTTCAGTGTGACCGAGTACGGTTGAAAATGAATTCTGAACAAACTTGAAAAGAAATTTCGAATTATTTGAATTCCGTACGTAAAAATCGGTTCGTCATTCGGACACAATCAATTTTGCTATTTTTCTTTCTATTTTTTAGGAACAAAAAGATACATCTCAATTATAAAAACCAAAAAAAATAAATTCATTGGCTTAAGGACCAAATTTGATATTGCCGAAAAATTTCCAACAGCAGTGAACGGTTCGGCAACAGGAATTTCAAAATTTAACTACGAACCAAAAACAAAGAAAAAACAAATTTTGCAAAAGTCCACCGTCTTTGAGAATTTTGTGAAAAGGAACGCAACTTTTTTGAACCGCGTGATTGACCGTCTTTCTACCAAATGGGACTGAGAGTACTTTTAACTAAATCAGCGTGAGTGCATCGAGCAAGCACTCGGGGAAAAAGACGAGAAATCGCGGAAAAAAGGTCGTCGAACGATGGGAAATTGCATTCGTGACATGAAATACAAAATACATTGAAATATGTGATAAAAAAAATTAACATCAAAGAAAAACGGCATAAAAGCTTTCGAATTGCGAAATACAAAATCCATCTATAAATGTTCAGAATAAATTTATTCTCAACTAAATATCAAAAACATTGAAAGTAAAAAGTATAGAAAAAAGAGGAACATTGAGCTATCGTGCAAATGCACAAAATGCTATGATCAAGTATAATAAATGAGGATGAAAAATAAAACTGAAGGTACGATTCAGATGGTCTAATGAATCAAATTTTAAAAATATTGCGAAAGAAACGCGTTTCTATCGTATGAGGATCGGTATTGTGCAATTGGCTCAAGATTCATTCTTCTTTCCCATGAGAAAATGGCTCGATTCGGAATAAAAATAATCGCTGAGGCTCGAGGGTACGCGAAATGTTGCGAATTCGTGAAAAAAAAAAACTCAAAAAACGATCCAACTCACCTAGTGAAGACTGGAAGGAACCACAATCGTGCATTATCGCCAAATACTTCTTGAAAGTTATTGTACTTTCCTAGACTGAAGCCGTCCTTGTCTTTGCCCATTCTGAAAGTAGGCGGTCTGAAGGCTTCTGTAAATTTGATTAGAAATTTAACAAAAAAAACGAGTCAGAGAAAATTCAATCATTAAGGCGAAGAGGCAAAAGTTATTTTGTTATTTCTTTGAAAAAAAAACGCGAAAACGAAAAAATTCAGCCAATTGTCCACTGGCACAGAATTTTTTACTGAAATTGCAGCTTTTTTTTTTTTTTTAATAATAAAAATAAAAAATTTGAAAAAAAGGAATAAAATATAAATGAATAAGGAAATGGATGATTTACCTAGCGTCGATCTGTTGTGCACAATGAGGTAGCAATGGTAAAAGAAGAGTGAGTTGAGACTGACTGCGAACATGAGTGCGACGAAGAATAGGAATAGAAGATGAAATTTTCCCGTGTCTTTGAGTTCGCCCTGGAAAGCGTAAATCTGATTTTTAACAGGGTCGAGTTTAGTACATTTTCATTCTTGTTCTTTCACGAGAACGCTCACCTTCCAGAATTGTATGAAATATTGCAATGAAGTCGCTGCTATAAACATGCAATAAAGGAGAGCGTACGCCAGAAATAACATGAAGAATTTATAATTGTGAAAACCGACGCAATTGTTGACCCATGGACAATGATGGTCCATTTTCAATACGCACGTTTGGCACACGCTGCAGTGATGCGCCCGATCTGGTTTTACCAGTTGACATTTCTCGCAAAATCGGATTCCTGCAATCATAAAAATCAATCGTTATCGACAGAGATTTTGGAAATTCATTTTCCGCCTTTGCAACTGCAAGAAATTATGAGAAACGGCCCCAATTTCAGGAGAAAATGACTTTGCTGATTTCTTTCAAATTCCGTTTCCCACTATAGAGTTCTCATAATTAAATTTCCATTAAATTCGACTCTATCATTACAATCGTCGTCGTTATGGAAAATCGAAGGAAATGGTATTCTCTTCCTGATGGAAAAATGAAAAAAATGGTTTATTATTTACACAGAGTCTCCGGTATACGTGAATTTTATTTTATTTTTCTCAATTTTATTTTTTTAATTTTATTTCATTTCTTTCTATTTTATTTTATTTTTTCATTTTATTTTTAATTATTGAATGCTCAAGTAATTCTGATTGTTTTCAATGTCACGAGCTTCAAAAGCACTTGTTTTGGTTTCAGAAAAACTTGTTTTTTCAATCGAGTAATAAATGAATTACCTCCTTTGATAGTGCGATTCGTAAGAGGAAGGTCTTGTGCAAACCTATCGAGGACTTGCCGTTGGGCTTCTTCGGTCTCAGCCTGGTGCAACTTTTCCATTTCGACCGCAGGTACTTTGAACTGTAAATTCATCAAAAACGTTAAATGAAAATCGACCAAAACTTTTGTCTGCGTTCTAACTCAGGAAATTCATTTTCCCATCCACAATTACTTGACAGTGAGGAATTCTATGCTAAGACCGTGTCCATAGGTCTGAAGGGCCGGAACCAGGCACAGGCTGCCGCAAAAACAAAGATTCGAGCTAGCCGGGTCTCACAGACCCGGCGTATGTTATTCTTGATTCAAGCAATAATATCGAGATAAAAAATCGAAAGGATGAAAAAAAAAATTTCAACGATCGCAGGTAAAAATAAATACATTAAATATTTACCATGTCCGGAACAGCGACGAGTTCTGTAAACACAGTCTGCCAGTACGACCATAGAAATTGTAGAAACAGTATGTGGAAGAAGAAAAGATAAAATGCTGAAATGCCGAGAGCAAAAGCGGAGTTACATATTGAACAACGAGGAATAATGAAAACAAAAGAAAAAATGGTACCTTTTTGTACGTAGCTGTCGATAGTATCTGAAAAGAGAATGCATCATGAAAAAAGAGCAAAAAAACATTGCAAAAGGATATTTATAGAATGTATAGATAAAAAACGATAACAGGATGTGGGGGGTGGGGAGAATTAAACGAATAAATATCGAGTTTAGTTGTGTATAAAATGTAAATATCGATTTTATCAAGTTCGCACATATAAATTGAAAGCACCTATCGCGCCCGCGAGGAAGCTCGATCGAACGTCAGTCTACACACTGCGGTAAAGGGAGGAAAAAAAACTGAGAGGTTATAATCGCTCGGGAGCGTGTCGAATCAAGTTTGGTGAAAATAAAAATGAACGAAAAGAGACGTAAGTGAATAGATTGAGAGGAAAAATGGGGCCAAATAATGACGAACTTACAATAACATAGCTGCACAACGTAGGCGTAATAGGACCAGAACACGATGGTCAAGATGAAAATGACGGGAACCCACTTAAAAACCTTGACGCACCACCAGCACGACCCACCGTTATGTTTCCCCATATTCCTTTTTAGATAATAAAAAATAATCAGTACTAAAGTCCTCTGGGGAGAGTTATTTCGTGAGGAATCGACATTATTTAATACGTGCCCGATCCATCACGTAATTGAAAACTGTACACTATTTGAAAAACGCGTTTTTATTGTCACGGTCAAACGAATATTTAATAAACGCGTCACGATAATTGTCATACATAACACCGAGTAAACACCGATGATTTTTCACACTACACTATCCTTTTGTGCGCGTCCGTGTGTCTGCGTGTTTGTGACAATCCGAATGAGCAATATCGATATCTCTCGGTGGTGATTAGTTTTGGACCTGACCGATTCGAGTTTACGAGCGCGCAGCACGCACTGCTCGCTGCTGCCGCTAGTCACCTACATGAGTAAACCCATAACGGCATCTGAACAACGAAGAAAATAACTTGGCGCATGCGCCCTAACCACTTTTCAACTGCACTCGATTCTTTTTTGTTTTATTATACACTTGGTATATTATGTATCGAAAATGTGAGTTACCGCAGTCTCTGCGGATGAGCTTTGGAGAACGAGCAACGTTTTTTTATGCTTCCAAAATCTAGGTTTAAAACCACGGGATCCGAACGATTGTAAAATTCGATGCTTCGTAAATCTTTGGTCAATTTTCTCATTGACGCGGATTTTTCGCGTTCCAGCTGGATGTATTTTTTTCTCCTCGATCGGAGCAGTCTTTTGTACTCTACCTATTATAAACCTCGTACGATAACGTCATATGACCGTTGGATTATCGCGGGAATTATCTTTTGCCTTCATCCGTGTAGATGATATATTTATTTGTTGTGGGCGAGAGGTGCGTCTTGCGTAAACTAAGATAAAATAAGGAAAAGCTCCAAAAGAATTCACGAAGTATAAGAAAGTGGTAAAAACAGATCGTATATCGTTGAAAAATGAACGATGTGAAGAAGATCCTTCGCTATTTTTTGAGAAGTAGAAAATCATTAGTAGCTTCTCATCTGCTCGGATGAATCGTTTATATATATATAGCCGTGGTTGAGATCTCGAAAAAAATCGTTTGAAAAATTTTGGGTTTTATTTTTGAAAGAAATAGATGATTGATTACGCATTGACATAGGATTAGCAGCAGACGCTTCGAATTCGATGTTTATTTTCGCAACACCGAATCCGCATGCCGATTTCTTAGGAGAGAGCGATAAAGAGTCGAAAAAGGGAGAAGGAAGGGGAAGGAAGAGCGAGAGAGAGAGGAACTGAAATGACGCATGATAGACATTTTTAGTAAACGTCGATTCGCTGGATTCGCTGTCGAACGCCGGTCTTTCCTTTGTCCCTTTCACTCGCGTTCACTTATTCCATGCTCGTTCTTCCTTCGTCGCTCACCGCGAAGCTTTTGGTCGTGTGTGTAACGTTACTCACCGCAGGGGTGTGACGTTCTCTTTGCTCGCTTTGCTCATTCGATCGCCGGTAGTCGAAGTGTTTGGAAGTGGTAGGTCGTTTTTCTAATCTAGCAGCTTTATTTGTTTCTTTTGGCTCCGCGTATTTCTCGATCTTACCGCTATAACGTTAATTATAAGATCGTTTTCAAATGTTCGTGAAAACTATTCATGGCTTATTTCTCAAGTATATCGAATTTCGAGTGCGCGGTTTTATATCGCGAAATATTGCGCCTCCAAGGAATCATGTTTTTTTTTCATATTGAGCCACATGGGTACTTCTTTTTGAAGATAAAATATGCAGCATTTAGAACGTTTTTCGAAATCGATCCATCAACCATAAATACGGTGGCTTGGGTGTGTGTGTTGCGTGTGTGTTATGTTTACGCGTCACGTGCCGGTCGATATTTTCTATCTACAAAGCACGCAGTGCCCCAATTTCCCTCAGACTAACGTTTTCAAAAAAAATTCAAAGAAACCCTTGTATTTATTGTTTTCAGGTGAATTGAGACACGCAACCTAAAAAAATCAACATGTCGTCGCAGCAATACTATCCTTTCAAGGTCAGTATATCCGACATGCCTGTTTTTTGTACTTTTTTCTTTAAGAATTCTCTATGACGCCCATCCACGTCCCTGACCCACTTCTTACTCTCACATCTTCTGCTTGCTTAGTCCATGGTTATTTTTATACCAAGACACTTGATGGTTTTTTATGGCTGCAATATTTACGATGTATTTAAAAAAAAAAAAAAAGTCTGCCAATTCAAATTTTTTAAAATCATTTCATTTCGAGAATGTGGAAAATTTTTAAAAATCAAACATACAACATTGAAGAAAAATCGTCAAAATTTTGTTCCCCCAAGAAATTCGATAAACGATTAACAAATTGCCTCGCAAATCCGGAGCAACGAATTAAAAATTAATTAACAAATGCTCCATTAGTGCACCCCGACGGTATATCCTGCGGAGCCTTTTGATGCCAATGCAGATGCGGCTGTTCTGCGCAAAGCAATGAAAGGTTTTGGCACCGATGAGAAAGCCATAATTGACGTCCTTACCAGACGAGGAATAGTCCAGCGTCTGGAAATTGCAGAAGCATACAAAACTCTCTACGGAAAAGATCTGATAAACGACCTAAAAAGTGAACTGACTGGCAAACTGGAAGACGTTATCATATCGCTCATGACTCCACTGCCTCATTATTATGCAAAAGAATTGCATGACGCTGTCTCTGGCCTTGGAACCGACGAAGAAGCCATCGTCGAGATTCTTTGCACTCTGAGCAATTATGGAATTCGAACGATTGCCGCTTTCTACGAAAATCGTAAGTTTTTTTTTCCATTTGATGAGAAAAACTGGAAAAATTACTTTAATATCGAAATCTTGTTGATTTTTTCTAGGAAAGTCAATTCAAATTCAATGAAACGTTTAAAAATTTCGCAAACGACAAATAAATAGCTCAGTTGACGAAAACTTGAAAATTTGAATATTTTTTAGTGATTTTCTGAATGTAAATGGTCAAGGACAATCTCCTTTTTTGTCGGAATTCTTAATTTTGTCAAATTGTTCGAATCGCGGGTCCGCGATGACAAAGTTTCTATAATTATACGTTATAATATGAAAGAACGGTAAGCGAGTGATGTCATCACTTGTTTCTGACGAAGCCATTCATAAGAAGAAGCGGTGTTTGTCAGTTGGTATACGCGATCGCTATATATTCGTATACACGACAATACACCTCGTATCATTGCCAATCAGCCAAGTCGCTTTTGCGCGAGTGCACTATATTTATATATGTAAAGCGAAATTTATGCCGGCGAGTTCTTGCGCCTCCTCGCAAGTTGAAGTCAATTACCCAACAATTGATAAGACTCTCAACATTTTTTTTGTCTCTCTGACAATTACAGTATATGGCAAATCTCTGGAGAGCGATTTGAAGGGCGATACCTCGGGTCATTTCAAGCGATTACTCGTATCTCTGTGCCAGGCAAATCGCGATGAAAACCAGGGCGTCGATCAAGAACAGGCAGCCTCCGATGCTCAGAATCTTTTCGATGCAGGTGAAAAGCCTTTGAACGATTTATCGTCAATAAACAAATAATAATTGGAAATATTTATTGAAATGAAAAAAAAAATTTTAATTATATTTAATGTCAAATTCGATCACTCAGGCGAAAAACAATGGGGAACTGACGAATCCCAGTTCAATTCGATTCTCGTCACACGCAGCTACCAACAGCTTCGCCAAACTTTCCTCGAGTACGAAAAAATATCTGGACATGACATCGAAGTCGCAATCAAGAAAGAATTTTCCGGTAGCATTGAAAAAGGCCTTCTCGGAATCGGTGAGCTCATCATTACAATATTTGTTCCATTGATTAACGTTCGAGGCGATAGGAACTGTGGCCTCGAGCGCAACGCTCCACCGACATGTAAAACTTTGAAAAAAAACAGCATCAATTTTTAATGTTACAAAAAAAAGTTAATTTTCAAGGAACAATTGAATTTTGCAAATATATTTATGTTTTTTAATGGTTTTCTTATCTTTTCGACAGTCAAGTGTGTCAAATCCAAGGTCGGATTTTTCGCTGAGAGACTTTACGCGAGTATGCACGGCATTGGAACGAAAGATCGTACTCTCATTCGTATAATCGTGTCGCGAAGTGAAATCGACCTTGGCGATATCAAGAAAGCCTTTGAGGAGCGTTATGGAAAGTCACTGGAAAGCTGGATCGCTGTAAGTTTTTCATTCGTTGCCACTTTTCTCAAAGTTTATTAATTTTTTCCAATTAATTGACTAAAATTGTTTTTTTCTTTATGAAAATGTTGAAAATTCGAAAACTGGCAATTGCATGATTCACAATTTATCGGCACTGTGGAAACTATATTGTTTTTTATTTGGGCAGGGCGATACTTCGGGTGACTACAAAAAGGCTCTGCTATCTCTTGTCTCCACCTAAATGGAGGAAAAGTACCAAAAAGTTCACAACGATCTATCGCGCTTAAAAGTTGGTCGGAAAGCTTTGTCCTCACGCCAATGTGTTCGAGAGAATCGCGTCGTACTTTTAACGAGCTCAAAAAGCACAAAGCGGGCTTCACACCGTCCACACAATAATGTTTGGGAATAATTATAAACAATGTTTCTCCGCAGTCATTTTCTGAAATCACTTTACAATAGAAGCGAAAGAACGAAGAGAAAGAATCTCGATAATGAAAGCCTTCGCAGAAGCAAAAAATCTGATAAATTTTCGGATCCGATCAATTTATTTCCTGTACATTTTATTCTACATCGTTCATATTTAATCGAAGCTGCGATTCGAGCGAATCATTGCATTTGAAAATGGTCCAAGTCGCACAAAAGCGCCACAATCTCTGTTATTATCGTTACGAAGAATCATTTTTGTTATTGAAATTTTACAAAGTCACAACGATCATCGCCTAATTCATCGTTTTTATTAAAGCTATTGCTTTTTTAATTATACCTGAGATAATGCGTGTTTTTTACACGATATATCTTGAACAATTGTGAAACACCTATTATATATTTTTTAAATGTTTATACGCCGAATGGATAAAATAATCAACAATCGAGCTGTTATATTTTGCTAGTTATTTTTCCATTCAGCAAAGCTCTATATTTACTGTTTAAATGTCGCCTGTAAAGAAAGTAAAGTCAAATAGAAAATACTGACGATTTTTTCTCTCAAGGCTTTCCTGAACGTGTGCGAACCGAAACGAAGGATTTGGGACCTTTAATTTGAGGAATCCTGATCCCTTATCCCGTCTGCGTCGATCTGAAAAGATGATCCAAAAATTTCAGCTGGTATTGCGAAAAATATACTTCAAGGTCATTTGTATTTTCTTCCAATTTTTTTAGTTGTTTATTTTGAATCGATCGTTTGTCCTGGTGAAAAATGTAAACATCAGGATTATGTTGAATTTTGAGAATTTTTGGAGATTAAACAAAACTCACTTGAAATTTCATGGACATTTGCGGAATGCTCGAAGATTTGAGAATTCGTGTTACGAAAAGAGAATCGCTCGATCGAGCAACGACTAATCTTTTGTGCGCTTTGTGAGCAAACAATTGACCACCGGCACTCTCGTACCTAATGTCACCTTCATCGTCTACGTGCGAGCAAAGTTCGTTCGCGATAATTACCTTCGAATAAACAAAAACAAGGTTCAAGGCCTTTCATTAAAAAATATTAATTCGAAAAATTGATCACACATTCTTGGAGTTTTTCTCTCGCACTCACGACGATTTTGTAGCGGGAAGCTATTTTCTGCAGCTCGCTGATTATACGAAAATAGAATTGTGTACGTTGCCATCCGTCCGTAAATGTGCATTGCACCGGAAGTGACAAACTATCGAGGATTACGAGTTTGGGCTGAAAATTAACGGCGTCAGAAATCGATCGGTTTGTTCATAAGGACATAACTTGTTGAAAAAAATGCACAGGAACATTACAAAGCACTTTCCTTTAACAATATTTTTGAATGAATATCGTTCGATTCTCTTAGTCGTGACTTACTTTTGAATCAGCGCGGAGGTATTTTTTTAAGCCGTGAATTATGGAGAACAATTCATCGAGATCCCGAGGCGAAGCGACCTTGATACTTTTCAGAATATCATCCTCGTTCAAAAGGACGTCCGGAAAACGTTTCTGGCATCCACTAATCATGTCTGGTAAAACAATTTGTTTCTAAATTTTTCATTCAGTCACGAAGCATTTGTTCGGTGGCAAGGAATTGAAATAATTTGAAAGTTCGAAATTGTGTCTTCGTGCATTGGAACCAAAAGCGACGAGGTAAGGAAAATCCTGTAAAACTCTGTGAATATTATTACAAGTAAATAGAGGAAAATAACTGCCAGGTGGTCATTTTTGAAAAGTTGTCAAAATTTCATTTTATAACAATAATAATTCGTGTTCACATTTATCGAGCAATTTCATAAAATATATGGCTCATAAATAAATATGTGAGAACATTACTGTTCTGCAGTTCCGAGTACTGAAAATAAATTGCCAGGGTCGTGAAATTGGGTTTGCATCTCGACAACTTCGTTTTCGTTCTCGTAAATAATTTCTTCGTCATCGTTCGTTCCATCATTTCTCTTTTTGTGACGACGTCTTTTCGTAGCTTTGTTAACAACCGGAACGACAGTATCTTCGAGGATATTTTTCATTTTGGCGATGAGTAATTCGACGAGCTTTAAAAGACTCGGTGAATTTTGGAGGCTCACTGAGATATAAGCTTCGACGTCGGAGCGTTTCCCGAAATTGGTATAAAGATTGTAAAGCATTGTACCATTAAAAAACCTCGAGATTGTTGTGGGGTCGTATGGATAGCCCAAAAGAGAATTAAGATGAATCGCAATTCCGAGAGACTCTTGAAACTGGGTGAAGACGTGCACAATCGTGCAGTTGAATTTGTGAGGAGCGTTGATGAGTTTTTGTTCAGTGAGGCGAAGGGAAATAAAGAAAGGAGCAGCGACGAGGCAGTCATCTCGACTTACAGACTCGATGGCTTCCTTTATAGAGCCGATTTGATCCAGAGATTTTCTCTTGGAGCTTTTCCTCTCGGACAAAATCTCGCTGATTTTTTTTTCGTGAGCTTCGTTGAAGCGACTCAGAGATCGATAATAACCGATTTTTTTATCAATCACGCCGATGAGCATGGCGAGAAGGATCGCGTACATGTGGCAAGAGTTGATGAGCGGACGATCGGAGCTTTTCAGCCAGTAAAATATCGTGGCTACGTAGAGTCTCCAGGCGGAAGGCAAATCTTGGAAAAGGCTTTCCTTACCATCAACTCCTAGAGTTTCGTCGATTATTTGTTTTTTAATATCGATTCGTGTATCTCCGAGTTCAGCCAGAGTGGGAAATTGGACGGATTTTGTGCCGCGCATGATATTTTCCAAATAAAATCTATTGGAATTCTCTCCATCCCTCGTTAAGTATAACAAACAAGGAATTTCGTCCGAACGACCTGCAACGAGCAAACCGTCGATGACTCTCAAGATTTTCAAGGCCATGAGGTTCGCACTTGGATATTTGAAATCTTCAATTTGAACGTCGGAGTAAAATTGTCTTGAATTTATCATATCGACAAAAAAAGTTGGGAATTCTCCTTTGAAATATCTTTTTGCGAACCACGCTGGCCACGTTTTGTCGATTTTCGTGATAATCGGATTTTTCGCATTATCGCAATCTCCTTCCCCCTCGTCTTCTCCATCAGGACTAGAATCGTCACCATCCTTGCTTGGGATTTCTTCATTCGAGACCGGTTTGTCTCTCCATAACTGCCTAGACTGGAGACTGTCGATATCGCCTTGGAATTTGAAGGGTTTTTGAACCTGACATGTGCTCATGTGTTCTTTGTATAAATCTTGGAATCCCAGCGGAATGAGCAATTCGCAGGGCGTATCGATGTAACCATTGATTACTAGCTCGATCTTGTAGAGCGCTCGGCGACGACGATTTTTCTGCAATTTGCTGAGAATCGCGGCAACTGCATCATTGAGATTATAATTTTTGAGCCAATGCAATGTTGTATGGATTTTTCTCTGTTGCTCGTTATACGATTTCTGATGCTGTTGCGTTATTTTTAAAGCTCCAAAAAAAGCCTTCAAGACGCTACTTTCGATGTAATCATTGCCTAAGAGGATTGCCACGAGCATGAAGACTGTATGGTCAAGGCCTGGAAAGCACTGTAAGAGATTTTCTATTCTGTAAATACTGCAACGCTTGACGTAGACATTGTTTTTATTCTTGATGGGATATCGATCCAAGCCACTCATTGGAATATAAGAAGCTCCGAAGATGTAAAAATCCGAGTCGTTACTCAGGACAGGACAATTGAGGACCTTGGCTACACCTGCTATGCTTGCATCAGCCTCAAAAACTGCGCGACACATCCTGATTGATTTTTTACGTAGAACCTCCATGAAAGATAGAGTTATTGTTATCGTCATGAATGTTTCTCTCGACGCCGGATTATAACGCTTTGCGGATTTTATTTTATCTCTCCTTCGCTGGTCGACAGTTTTCTTTTTTTTATCCTCTCTCCCACCGTCAAATATCAACAAGGGTGTAACTTCACACTTAGCCAGATCGTCAAAAAATTCGGAAACAGTTCGTGCGAATGTGTCATGGTCTCCACCGAATGCACAATTGCATTTTGAACGCATGTAGAGTTGACACATCAGACTGAGACCATCGATTATGAGATAACCTCCATGCAACTCGTAGTCGTCAAAAAATTTCGACTTCGCGTTGATGTACGTTGTCAAACCGCGAATTCCCATCGTCCTGTATCGGTTATGAGCGGTTCAAATCGTTTTCCATCGATTGAGGTATTGTACTCAATATTTTCTTGTGACTGAATTTTGCTCACTTGTAGTCGAGTAAGATGCACGATATGTTCGTTGGTTGGTTGGTTCTTTCGTTTTACTGGCGCCGGTCTCTGCTGCTAGGCTCGACTGCGAACGCCGTGTCGCATGCGCGCGCATCGACAATACCGTCTCTGCACGCTCCAGTGGGTTCCAGAAGTAAACAAATAACAAAAGTAGTTGAAACGCGTGGTCCGTGTTCTCGAACGACCGTTTGAAAATTCAAGCATTGCGTACGATCAAATAAATTATGTCATCGAGTTCATAGTAAATTTGCACACGCCTGATTACGGTGTCCGTAAAAAACGCTATATTAATCGTTCGATCTATACGAAATAAGCAGAAAAATGGACGACCTTGACGACGAGCTGGAGGAAGAGTCGATAACGGACATTTATTTTTTCGCAAACGCCTGCCACGTGTGTCGAGCTTATGGTAAAGGCGTCGAATTAAAAAGATGTTCGAAATGTAAGTCGATAGCTTATTGCTGCCGAGAACATCAGAAAGAGCATTGGCCACGACACAAGCTATTGTGCCGAGTTCTGAGCGAAATAGTTGAATGCGCCGGTACGATTTTCGGGATCCATCGAAATTGGGAAAACCAGGATGAAGCTTGGAGGAAAATGAAAACAAACTTGGTACTTTTGATACAAATGAAACTCGGTCGTAAGTTTTTGCCCTTCGAGAGAGAAATGTTGCAGTTCCCACGATCTTGTGAAATATGTCACGAAACCGATCCCTCTAAACTGAAAGATTGCACCGATTGTCCGGACGCGAGTTTTTGCCTCAAACATTCAAAAGACAACAGACATTTGGCCAAGTGCGAAAAATCGAGGCTCTGTTTCGAAACGAGCATCGAGTGGGTTCCTTTCGGAAAACCGCAATATACTCAAAATTGTAACCAAAAAATTCCTGAGAACATGGACCAAGTCATTCTCCTCCATGAATCTGTTTATCGGTATCTCGAGTCTTACGGATCAAAAAAAGTTTTCGACGTCATCCTTTCCAATCAATTGTCAAGGCCCTACACGTTTTTGTACTCTTTGCAAAAATTGGCTTGTCCCACACTGCCAAAAATGACGATTCACGTCGTCGGTTCAACCCTCAACGAACTGGACACTCTCGCAGACTGGGAATCTTTGTTCCATCATAACGAAACTCTACAGGAGCTCAGAATAGTCTTTGTAGGTCCGGACATGTGGAGTTGCCCGCCTTACGAAATAAGTCTCTGCCAGGACTGCAAAGAAAACAATCGCAAACTCTACTCTCAGGGCGTTCAAGGACTGTACGGAGGTTTTGACGAGGAATACCTTGTGGACCTCGAGTACAAAAAACCGGATTACGTGATTGGCTACAACTTGGGAATCCACGAGTGCATCGCCATGGAAAGCAACACGTGGAACGTCACTATCCAAAGAATGGCAAAATTGGGTTGCCCCTTTGCTCTTACGTCGTACACTGCCGAGGAATCAACAGCTGATCAAGAGAGAATCAATATGGTTCTTGGAAAAAAAGTGCCTGTTCTTTGGGCCGGGAAAAATCAATTTCCTGGCTGGAAACCCTACAAAGACTTTGAGTCTGAAGATTATTTTTACCAGAATAAGTATTTGACAGTTTACGAAAAATTGTCATAGGAGTTTTTTCCAAAACGAGCTCCTCATCAGAATTGACATTCGTGATTTTTCGTCTAACTCAATTTGCATAATATTTAAAAACGACGTCCGTTACTACCGTCAAAAAAAAAACGTACATTCCGTGAATCAACGTCGACAATCCAATGAGAAATGTGAAAAAAAGCTGTGAAAATTTGTATCGTTCACGAGAATTTGATTTCTTTATCATTGTCAATCTCGATTATATTTTTTTTCAAGTTACTAATCATGTAGAAATTTTTCCTTATTATTTTCTGAGCAATCAAACACGAGACGAAAAAATGAGATTTTTAGTTCGATTTTTACCGATGCACATTTCATTTATTTTGTAAAAAAACTTTAGTACCTTGAATCCTGCGGGAGGAAAATCCGTTTCTTGTATCGATGTATAAAGTCTCGCCACCGAGGCCTCCACACTCTCGAGGCAATTGACAAATCACACTCGTTTGGAAGCTTTAAACAAATTTTTGATACCATGTTTACTCTATTTTTTTACCGTATAATATTACACGCTTTGTAATAACCTCTAATCATTCGTATCCACGACAAAAAGAAAAGCACAAAATCTACACGCCGAATTCTTTTGTAATGGAAAATAAAAGTCAATTTTGTGTTCAGCTCTCACGAATTTATTATTCTCTCTAATTCTTACCATATTTGAGTTTTGCCGGAACCGTAAGCTCCGCAAATTTCAGTAACAGTCCCACACCGGAAACCCCCTTCGAGAATATTATCCAGACTTTCGCACAGAGTCGTTAAATTATTTTCCTGTATTTCGTTCTTGAACCCCAAAATCGTACGAATTATAGTCCACACGAATGGAAGTTACGATTTTTTCGTTAGACAAATTCGATTAAGCTTACTTGCCAAAGATCGAGAGCAGATATTGTGGGAGGCAATGGAGTCCTTAATTTTTCGTTGTATTTACGGGCCAAATCTGCAAAGAAACCATACTCTGAAGTGCGAAACAACAACCAAGTGAGACACCGTTCGTTTGAGACATTCGAACTGCGCGACTTTTGGCGGTTACAAAAATGGCGGCCGCGCGCGGAAAAAACTGCGTCAAGCCAGTGTCACGCACCTCCTGAATTTTCAATGTCATCGACGTAATGACAGCCAGATTTAGCGAGTTCAGTTTTCGAGGATTTCGACAACTTGAGTGTCGAAATAGGTTGCATCATCTCGTTCAGTTGTTGTTATTACTTTTTGGCAACACCAAGGACAGCAACAAGTTGATCGATCATCAACGGTAAACAAAACGCGGTCCAGGTTTGACGTTTCGGTCGAAAGACGTCGCTACCGTCGTTTGTCGTGGGATCGCCGTCGACAGGATCCCGCCGCGCTCAACTTTCAAATTCACCAGAACATGGTCAAATTGATAAGATTCCAGAGGGCGCAGATTTGCCGAATTCGAACGAAATGTGATTTAAGTTTGTTCTTTCCACTCGTAAGGAGTCACTAGTGTTGTTTTGTTTTTTTCTCCCGCGAATATCAACAGAGTGCGGGCTCAATTGCTTCTAAACAATGAGAAAATCAACATAGCTCTCTGGGTCGTGTGTGAGGTCCTGATCTCCTCGAACGAGCTTGCTGAAAGAATTAACGGCAGGTACATCGTAGTTATATATTCATAAATAATTCCACATCCTTTATATTAAATTCCGATTAAAAAAAAATTTCAATATCGTCGGAAACATTGTGGGATATTATTCTGCGTAATAAAATCCTACAATCATTGAAATTTCCAGAAAATGGATAAAAAAGAGATTCCAGTTGAAGGCAAGCATTTCTATCCGTGTGCGTGTCACGTGTGCGGGGCCTGGGGTGAAAACGTCAAATTAAAGCGATGTGGCAATTGTAGATCCATAGCTTATTGCAGTCAGCAGCACCAAAAACAACATTGGAACGAGCACAAACCATTGTGTCGAATTCTCGAACGAAAATTACGAGAGATCGGAACGCTTTATCCAGTGGGTGAGTCCATGGAGGAAGAGGATTGTTTGTACGAAGCGAGAAAGGTGCTGTATTCCGAAGTGCAAAGGGCATTCAATTATACAGGCA
The DNA here is from genome assembly GCA_030522525.1 of Campopleginae sp. 14b. Classification (NCBI taxonomy): domain Eukaryota; kingdom Metazoa; phylum Arthropoda; class Insecta; order Hymenoptera; family Ichneumonidae; species Campopleginae sp. 14b. The sequence goes on from JAPYYS010000360.1 coordinate 29,124, forward strand.
ACCGGTTAGCCAATTACGAAGTAGAAATGCTCTTTCGTCCACGATCCTGTGAATCTTGCGACGATTCTGATATCTTCAAACTGAAAGATTGCATGGAGTGTCCGGACGCTTCTTTTTGCGAGAGACATCCGAACGTGGATGATGAGCATGGACCTAAGTGCAAAACGTCTAGACATTGCTTCAAAGTAAACCAAGCAGCCTCTACTTTCGGCAATATTCTTTTATCGATGGAACACGAGATGGCATTCCCGAAGGATATGACTGATATAATCGGCACATTTGCACAACACTGCCAGGTGAAGATGATGTTTGAGTCGGACAAAATCTGGGCAACGATCCTGACCCATCGGTTGAGCAAGCCCTACACTTTTTGGTTTGCTATAGAGAAATTATTCCGTAGAAAATTACGGCGAATGATGGTACACGTTGTAACGACGGTAATGGATGCAATGAATAATCAATATTTCTGGCATTATCTGCTGCATCACGACCGACACCTCCGAGAGCTCAACATCGTCTTTGTCGGTCCGAGCCTCTCTACCGGATCCATGGAAATACCACTTTGCGAGAATTGTATCAGAAAAAACTGCAAGATCGACTTCCAAGGTGTTGGGAGCTCGTACACTGCCTTCACAACCGACGAATTGTACATAAAACCTAATTACGTCATTGGGTACGATTGGAAAATTTCTAAACATCGTCAGATTCTGTTTCCGACTATCCTCACGGTGTCACAGCTCCGTTGCCCCCTTATCATCACTTCACTTGCTCACAGGACCGCCAAAGTCAATCAGCAGCTCGTTGATAGGGTTCTGCAAAGAAAAGTCATGCCTTCCTGGACTGGAGAGAATCCGTTCTCTAGCTGGAGACCCGTAAAAGATTTGACCTCTGGGGAATTCACTTATGACAATGAATATTTGACTATTTATGAAAAACTGTGGTGACACACTTTTTTTCTCAATCTGAGCTTATTTGACCCCGAAAAACGACTTTTAATCTTTTTTTTTTTCCGTAACCATTTGGACACATTGAAAAAAATACGACCGAAAAAAGTCCGTTTACTGCCTTAAATGTGAATTTCACTGATTTGTATGGTTTCACCATTAAGAACGACGTGTTGACTCGTCTATGCAATAACTTATCCCGTCTCTGGACAGAAGATACTTGACAAACTCAAAATATCGTTGTTGTTACGAATTTGTTGCAGCTTTTCAAGAATTTACTAACCTATTTTTCTCATGAAAGCGAAAATGTGGAATAAAAATGTTCTGCTTTCGACTTATAAGGATTTAGAGACGGACGTTACACATTTTTCCACTCTGTACGGAGAAGATCGTGCCTTTTATTCGATAGGGTCGTCATTCATTCCTTCATGGTCTTTGGGACAATGCGGACATGCGGACATGACGTTGCCCATTTAGCGGGACTGAACAAATGAATCATATTGCCGATTGTAGTATTTGAAAGCGCGGTTTCGTAAAACATAAGAGTTCGTATTCTCCATTTGTAAATCGAAAAGGAATAAATGAAGGATGAATGAAAGTTATACGATCGTGTTCCTGGAGTTGAAATGAATAAATGGTTTCATATACTCTCGTTTATTGAACTTATATTGGACCCGTGACTGAAGCGCATTTTTTCGATAACAAAATTAGGAAATAAATGCGTTTCGCAGAAAGTCGTTACATTTCAAATGTAGACTAGAAGAGTGTAGTGATTCTAGCTACGAAATTCCGGCTGTAGATATCGTTGTAGTCAGTCACATTGCGCGCGCAGCAACAAGTTTGAGCGGCTATAATAACAATGGAGAAAAAAGGTTGAATCGTGAACAGTCTCGAAGGAGTTGACGACAATGTAAACACCGTAATTTAACAATCAGAAAACAGTTCTTAGCCTCAAAATAAATCGCCAAAAGTCTAAAAGTGTAAAACTTTGCAGAAATTGGACAGCCTCAAAAGAAAAATGGACGACCACATGCAAAATGTACACATGCAAACTTTTTTCTATCCGAACGCCTGCAACGTGTGTCATATTTTCGGTGAAAATATCCATTTGCTACGATGTACGGGTTGCAGAATGATAGTTTATTGTGGCGAGGACCATCAGAAGGAGCATTGGCCATTGCACAAGCAAATATGTCAAGTTCTGGGCGATCTTGCCACAACTTCCCGCAACATTTACGAACACCGTGAAAATATGGAGAGCAAAGCAGACTGGTTAGTAGCTAAAACAAATTTATTAAATAAGGTCCAAACCGCATTGGGTCGCGATATTACGGATGCTGAGTTTGAAATGTTGCACGCCCCAAGATCGTGCGAAATTTGTCACGAAACGACGCACAAACAATTGCGAAACTGTGACGTTTGTCCGTACGCCAGTTTCTGCCTGAAACATCCAAAAGACAGCAGACACGATGACAAGTGTAAAACATCTCTTCTCTCCTTTGAAGTTATTCACCTCAACTATCGCCCCGACAATTATTTCGAATGCGACAATTACGGCGAGGGCATCCCCAAAGATATGAGGGAAGCAGTCGCCCTCTACGAATCGACTTATCGCTTTGACAAATTGTTCAAGCTCAAAAGTTTCTGGGACGTCATTCTTTCAGAGCAAATATCGCAAGTCTACACGTTTTTGTTTACGCTACAAAAATTGTCATTGCCACAATCCCCAGAAATGATTGTCCACATAGTCGGAGCTAATTTAATGGAAATGGTAACTGCATATTATTGGAAACGCGTTCTCCATCACCTCGAATACCTCCAGGACCTCCACGTCGTTTGCATAGGTCCGGAGATCCAAGACGATTGGGAGAGAATGCGTCCGATCATTCACTACGAAGTTGGCCACCGCAAACTGAAAATCCAATTCGTAGGAGCTTATTACGCCGCCTTTACTCGCAGTGTGACCTGGACCATACCGGACTGCATTATTGGATTCAATTTAGGAATCTACGGGGGCACTCCCGTGGATGACACTTGGGAACCAAGTCTCCGAGCTATGGGGACACTCGGATGTCCATTTTCTTGGACCTCGATATGCAAATTGGAATCAGACTTTGATAAAAAGAAAATTGATTCCGTTTTTGGCAAGAAAGTCCAGCCTTTGTGGTCTGGTAAAAATCCCTTTTCCAGTTGGCAGCCCCTCAGAAATGTTATTTTGGACGGTTTCTTTTATCACAATCAGTATTTAAATATTTACGAAAAATTAGGTTGACTATTCGTTCTGCTATGTCGAGTTCGGCCTTGCCAAACTTTGTTCGTGGCGCATAGAAAAATGAGGACTCCTAGAAGTAAAAGCATGAAACACGATTGTTGGTTCGAGCCGCTGATGTGCCTATTCAAAATTATTTATGGAGTTTATTCGTCGAAGAATTTCGGAGAAACTCTAAACTATCGAAGTAAAAAGATTTCCCTCGACTTTATGGGGAAAACACGTTTTTCGCCGCGATCCTAAAGTTCCGCCTCTCAAAGCCATAGCAGATTGAGGCTCGTGCGAATTAGCTATAAAAATCTCGTCCCCCAAAGGCCTCGATGGGTAAACGACGAAATCTCTAATTATAAAGACAATTGAACGATAATTCAATAACAACGAATCTATGAAAATTAAATTCATCGAACGTCGTGAAAATCGACAACAATACCGAACCCCAGTATGTTTTCCTACGCACGAACGAAAAAAAAAACTTTGAATTTCCGTAACTCCCGAAGTTTAAAAGAGTCGATAGAAAAACTGCTCGTAAGAAGTGACAACCCTGCGGCTCTCCCGCTCGAAGTCTTATGTAAACAGGAGTGAAAAGCAGGCAGAAAAACGTTGACGACCGTGCACGGCCTTTGTCCAACGGATAGTTGGCAAAGAGGAATAGCAAGGAACACATTAAATAATCTCGTTATCGGAGCATCGGCGAATTTTGTAAAATAAAATCCATTTTCTCTGCCGGAAATCAATAAAAAGCGAAACGAAAATAAAAGACTGAGTAGATCCACGTGACTTCGGTTTCTGCTTGAAATAAAGGCGGTAAATAAAAAAATAATGGACTCGTTTTATCCGAACGCGTGCTTTGTGTGTAAAATATACGGGAAAAGCGTTGAATTGAAAAGATGCGCGAAATGCGGATTGGTAGCGTATTGTGGTGAAGGCCATCGTAAGATGCATTGGTCGAGACACAAGAATTTCTGTCGGGCATTTTGTGCGATTGTAAAAAATTACGGAACGATGGCCCAATTTGCTGTGAAGTTCGATAACAATACGAAAACTGCACTAAAAACAGCCGAAAAGTTTCCTAGCATGGTCGCAAAGAAGTTGGGCCGCAATCTCTCTCCGAATGAGCGTATCATGTTGCTGTTTTCGCGATCGTGTGAAGTATGTTACGAGCACGATCCCAAAAAATTGATAAATTGTCCGGAGTGTTCATCGGCGAGTTTCTGCTTGAAACATCTGGAAAACCAGGCCGAACATGTCGACAAGTGTTCAGTCACAAAGTTTCGTTTTGAATTGGACAGAATAACCGGCAACATGGCTCTATGGTCTACTTTGAACCACAGGAAACACGATTATGGGGATAAAACGCCGGAAAGTATGGACGACGCAATTGAGATCTACGCGGCGAATTACAAGACCTCGGAAGTGCTCGTGCCGAGAAAAATCTGGGAAGCTGTGATCTCCGAAAAATTAGCAAATCCGTATACATTTCTACACGCATTAGACCTCCTGGCTGTCACAGATATGGCGACAATGACGATTCACATAATCGACGTCGCTTCGCTCGATATTGCATTCGATTACTGGCAAAGTTTACTCCACCACCGTCCCTCGTTGCAAGTGCTTCGCATCACTGTCGTCGGCTCAACACTTAAGAACGAATTTCGCATGCTCAAGTGCTGCTTCGACTGTCAAGAAAAAGAACGTTTCGTTAGCCTGCAGTATGTAGAAGCCAATTACGCCGCTTTCGTCACCGGGCAATTCTTTTCGAAACCCGATTTCGTTATGGGCTTCAATATCGGAATTGACATTTGGCTTTCCCTCTCAACCAACAGTTGGAAGCCTGCCATCAAAACGATCGCCCAGCTGGGTTGCCCTTTTTTAATAACCTCCTTCACCAGCGCCCAATCGAACAACGACCAAGAAAGAATCAATTCCATACTCGAAAAAAAAGTCGAATGCTTTTTTACTGGACCAAATCCATTTCCGGCTCTTAAACCGTACGAAGGATCCGAAAACGCAGATTTCTTCTTTGCCAATCAATTTTTAACGATTTACAAAAAATTGTCATAAGTTCAAACCGTTTTTCGTATTTCGTCCTCGTCCACAAAGTGAAATTCGTTTTTTTTACTCTTCGATAAATAAAGTGGCTATGAATATTTGTGACGAATTTTTGTATTTTACTGTTGAATGCGCGAGGCCAATTTTATTCACTTGAAACGATGGAAATTTCATGACCATGATTCCCTCAACGCGATGCTAATTTTGTGAAAATGAAGAAATTCATACATTTCTTATATTGAATCAATTCTGTTTAATAAAAAAATTTCTTCCTTGTTTTTCTAAAAAAAAAATCAAGACAATCGAGAAGATATAATTATGTAAAAATTTTCGTTATTACGAAATGCTGCCTTTTTTTAATACAAATAACCGCTTTTTGCCATATTGCCACGGTGAATCTTGTGGAAAGTTTCACAAGTCGAAAGAAATTCGAAAATTTATTAAATTGAGTGTTGTGGATGGTTTTTGACGATGAGAATTTCATTATTATTGTAGAAATAGCTTGAACATACTGGTCTCGCATGACGACGATATCGATAAGCACGAAAGAAATTCACGTTTCGGAATCTTTTGTATTTCAATGACCATAATATTTTGGCAATTTTGTAAATTGGCACACGAGGCGAATAAGACGATACAAAATATACAGCGCACATTCCTGAGATTTAAACAGTTCGGCTATTGTTATTAAGTTTTTGTTATTTTCCTAACGATTCCCAATTATTCCAAATTTCGAGTGTCCCTTTTTCAGATTTATCAAATTTCCGTGAGCTCTACTAATTTTCAAACACCACGAAGTCTTGGAAGAAATAATAATCGTTGAATATTCTGCTGTCCTTCGACCTTGACAATGACATTGTTCTAACTAGAAAGTAAACAGTACGAGGCTTCAACAGGTTTGGCAGAAAAAAGCGAACTCAGTCGCCTGGACGAGAACGAAACGCTCGATTCTGTTTTTTTTTCTAACGGGGTTCTTGGAATTATTTGACTCGATATGAATTCTCCGCGATCCATCAACATGGCGGCCTCGCGCGGTGATTGGGAGGCTGGCACTTTTACTCAAATTTAAATCCTATCAAATATGAAATGCATCATCAAATAAGTAAGAACCGCTAAAACAAGCTGATTCGATTTTCCCGGACTGACTTGGGTCGGTTCGAATGTTTTGGTGAATCTTAGTCAATTTTTGGAGGATCGTTAATAATAGAACCGTGTGGAATATGAAAGGTGTCGGTGCGTCGACAAAAGTGCGATAACGAACACATTACACAGCACAACTGTAAACCGGAAGCGCCGTCGAACAGCTGTTTCGTGGTTGTTTATGAATGCGCGTTGGACGCAATAGATGTATGCTATGGATTTTTAAAAATGTTGTAGAAAATAGAGTGGTCGAACTAACATCAGTGTTTGAGCTATTCTTACGAGAATCAATGAAAATAATTTAGCAAAATTTAGAAATATTCAAGTTTTTTTTGTTTTAAGAATAAAAACGTTTGAATTTCCCGCATCTTTGCAGCGGTTCTCATCCTGTATCTGAAGCTGGCAATAAGAGCAATCGATAAGGCTCGATTGTGCTGCTGACGACAAGAGAGTTTTTTTCGGGGTGCGGGGTGCGAGGTAGCGAGAAAATGCAGCTTTTGTTCCTCATCGGCACAATAATGCAACGGCAGGTGTATTGACTCGGAGGAAAAAACATAATTTTTATTGTTTTGTTTGTTTGGAAAAAGAAGGGATGATAGTAGTTTTTTCGGGAGGAGTGTGACTAGTGATTCGAGGGAGAATTGTAGCAGTAAACATCGTGGCTCTCTCGCGTCTTGAGTCTCCAGGGATTCCACAAAAATCTGCGATGTGTCAAAAACAAAAACGCGTTTACGAAACCTAATTTGCGCGAGTTTCCATATTACGTGTATTTGTGTATGTGAGTGCAAAAAAATAATATGGCTTGCGCGGGTAGCTCTCGCGTATTTACTTTGCGCAGAAGACAGCTGTGAGCATACTAAGTACAAAAAATCGAGTCCTTTCGGTGTGATTCACCTATACCCTAGCGTTTTTTTTCTTTTCATCTCGTTATTTCTTGCAATCAGATTTGAAAGAAATGATTGAAAAACTGTATCGACGTTTGTGTGTACGATAACGACACTGATAATATGGATTCGAGGGGCCCTCCTGAGGGGGGCCCTGTCGATTTAATCGAGTTTTCGATTTTGGACAACAAAACATCAGAAATTTCGGAAAATTGGCCATCAAATAATCTTCTCGCATCGACACTCGGTGATCCTTCGCGGAAATCTACCAACAGGCTGTTGTTTTTGACAGTAAGTCTCATCATTCTTCCTTTTGTTATTCAAAACAATCATCATATTTTTTTCTCTGTATTTTTTTCATTCTTCGCACCACACAATCCACATTAAATCTACGAAATCTCAGATCAATAGACCAACATTTCTTTTCACAACTGCAAAACTTACAAATATTATTCCAAGACTTTACACAAAGTACCTTTTTCAATAACACACATGAACGATGATACAATAACACCATGAATAACCAAAATCTGTTATTTCAATACTGAAATTACAAAAATGAAATAAAACAGACACTGAGAACCACCTTCGGATAGTAGTGAAATACAAATTCTGTCAAACCGATGGAACTGGTGGCTCAAAAATAACATATAGAATGTATAAAAATAATAAAATTGAATATGAAAAACAACAAAATAATAATAACAACAAAATGAGTCACCAGTCTAGGTAAATATTTACTTATGAGTGAAAATCGAGATTTGTAAATGCTTAACAGTTACACAGCGTTGATCACGATTGAAGAAATATTGCTCCAGCATTAAGAATCCCGAAATGCGAGTGAATTATTGACTTTCAGCGTTACAAATAATATTTTTCCAATTCCTCCGTTAATGCACCATTCCAGAAGTTGAAATTTACAAGATTATGGCAATCGCAGGTGGGAAATCTTGAGGATCAATCTCGCGATTACTCGAGAATGTTCCCGGCTTACGAGCAAGTGCCGTTCTCGCCACGAGCGGCGTCGCCACTCTCGGATTTCGAGCACCGAGTCAGTCCTTTGGATCCGAATATGAGTTCGGCGGCTCGTTATTCGCCAACCCCGGTTCCACTGCCGCCTCTGCCGTTCCACAATTCAGTAGTTGTTCTCCAGGGCCCACCGTCTCCGCTCGTTGTACAACCCGAAAGCGAAACGAACGTCCCTCCCACCATCAATTTCGTTGCAGATCAAGCGAGAGACGGAACTTCTCAACAGAGCCATGTTGTCAATGATTTTGTCAATGCTGCGCATGAGGAGGAATTGGTTTCTGGCGTCGATGAGGAATTGATCTTAATGCCAGGTGAGAAAGTTCCGGATTTTCCAAGATTTTTTGAATAAATGATCTCATCACTGAAACGCGACGAAATTCTGCTTTTTCTTGACCGGATCTCACGATTCTTATTACATTCGAAATGAAAGACAAAATAAATAGAAAAACGTCGAATTCCGGTGTCATATTAATTATCTTATTGCTTTTCATTCCCTCGCGGAACTCATGGATTTATTTGAATTGTTGAAGAAGCAACGTCGGAATTGGAAGCGTCGGCAGCGCCTCTGATGCTGGCAGGTATTCCTGGCACGGAGTTTGCCTTGACGCGAGATTTCCTGGTGATGCAGGATGATCAGATAAACGTAATGAGTACGTTGAGAAATCAAGAGATAAATGTGGAACCGACGGTGGTGGTGGCTGAGTCTATAGCCGAGGAGAATGGCAACGAAATGGATTTGCCAGTGGCTTCGATCATCGAAAACATTGCAATCGTGGAAGAGACGGAAAAGCCTGTTGAGAATAACGGGCAACCTGAGGAAAGAATCGTCAGACGTTCGAGGCGTCAAATAAACGACAAGAAAACATTTTCGTGCGAACAATGCGACTCTGTTTGCCACAAAACTGGCGAATGCACCATGAACAACGTACGCGCCATCGCTGATCAACCTGTGCCGTCCAGAGCCATTGCTACTCTCCCTGGCTCTTATCTATCCATCAATAAACTACCAGGATCAAATAATTCATCGGGAAATCCGGATTTTGGAGTTTTCGCTAAAAGAAATATTCGATCGCGAACGCAATTTGGCCCGATCGAAGGAATTCTATGCCCTTACGATGGCACACCTTTCGAAAACTCTTTACCACTCATCTACGAAACTGAGAATGGAGAATTCTTGAAAATCGACGTTTCCAATGAAAGTACGAACGAAAATACATTTTTTCTCTCTCTCTCCATCCATTTTGAGGTGTTGAAGACATTTTTTGAGTTATTTTTGGTTTTTTTTCCACAGATGCCTCTAATTGGATGCGATTCGTCAGACCAGCCACAACGTACAAAGAACAAAATCTCGGAATTAGCCAACAAGGCGATGGAATCGTGTTTCTGACCACCAGAAATATTTTGCCGAAGGAAGAATTGAGGGCTGGGCCTAATCCCGAATACGCTGTTCGCAGGGACTTCAAAATTCTTGAGCCCGAAATTAAGCATGAAAAAGGTGGGAGAAAAATGTGAATGATTGAAATTTCATGAATTTTCTACGTGACTCGCTGTTCGCAAAAATTATATTTCACAATAAATTGAAAAAATACTAAATTCAATAAAATTATGCAGAATTGACGGATTCCAATTCGTGGCCGTGTTTCGAGTGCAATCAGCGTTTCTTGACATCTGCGAAACTTCAGAAGCACTTGACGATCCACGAGAACCCAAAAGTTGAGCCAAAATCGAGGATCAAGCGTAGGAAAATGGTTGTACCTACAAAGTGAGTATTTTTTTCCACGAATTATTTCCACGACGCAATTTGTTTATTTTTATTTTTCGAGCGAATATTTCGCGGATATTGATGACCCAATTTTTGTTTGCCCTTTGACAAAGAAATTGTGTTCTTGTGTTTTCTCAGCAAACTCTTCAAAGTCGTGGACGGTGAAAATGCATTGTACAAGTGTCCGCACTGTCCGAAGGTGTTTCCGCGGAGTTACAGTCTGAAGAGACATTTGTTGATTCATCCAGGAACGAAATCACCTCGTTACGAGTGTAGCACATGTGGAGAAAATTTTTTGCACCCCCACAACCGAAACCGGCATATGAAAATATTCCACGGGGATGGGGCAAAGGAAAAAGAGAATTCTCGTCAGAATTCAACCGAGTGGAAATGCGCGACGTGCAATTTAATTTTCAGTAAATCCAATCTCTTAAATTTGCACAGTTTGTCGCACTCGAGCGACGTTTGCTCGGACCAAAACGTCGAAGATTCTTGTCCTCAATGCAACGAGATCTTCAAAACTCGTGACGAGCTTGTTCAACATGTGATCAAACATGGCCGTCGTTTACAATTACCAAAATCAACGAAGATCGCACCTCTAGCCTCACACAAATGCAACATGTGCTACAAACGCTTCGCCACCAAAGTGCGATTACAACAGCACTATTTGGTGCACGGTGCCGAGGACCAAAAACCACTGCCATGCGACATTTGCTTCAAACGTTTTATGAACAACTCGGCCCTGTCGTGCCATTTGAAAACTCACAGAGGTAACAAAATTACGCCTTCATTAAAAATCAATCAAATTAATTGAGTATTAATTAATAAAATAATGAATTTTAATCGAAACTTAATTAAACGGATAAAATAATGAATACTTAATCGATGAATTGGGCCATTATCTAGTAAAATGATGAATAAATGATGAAAATCGTTATTGATCGTTCTTTAATTGAATAAACATTGAAATTAAATTAAGATAATAATTAATTCATAGAAAAATTCGGTTTTCTTCCACATTTTTGACATTTTCTATTTTCTTAAATTGAAATTTACAGAGGACAAACAAATATTCGAATGCCCGATGTGCCGCGAACTATTCAATCAAGTTTTAATGCTCAAAGACCATATCGAAACACATCGAAACGAAGACGAGACGTTCAGCTGTCCACAATGTCCAAGGACCTTTGTAAAATATTCGGTTATTCGTAAGCACATAAGAGCTCATCATTGCGAACGGAAGCACAAGTGTCAATTTTGCGCAAAGCGTTTTCCCACCGTCGATAAGTTGCGGATGCATTTGTTGCGTCATTCTGATCACAGGTAAACTTTCGTGCGTCCTTTTATATTTGCTCATTGTCCGACGTTCAACCGGAAACTTAATTTTCGTTATTTCTTCGCAGAGAATTCCGATGCGCGAACTGCGAGAAACAGTTCAAACGGAAGGACAAACTTAAAGAGCACATGACCAGAATGCACGACTCTCAGAGAACGAAACGTGATCAGACGGCTCAGAACAATCAGGTCAAAAAATTCGTACCGAAGGTACAACAAAATTTTACTGTTTTTGATTTTTGGATATTTTTTATTGGCTTTGGCTACTCGTCCGGATATTTCGCACACTAAAAGCACTTTCGAACGAATAAGCAACACTTGCTCGTCCGAATAAAGCGGATTTCATTGGATAAAACGTGTCTGGACGAATATTATTCATCCGACTACTCAAACGACTAGCCACTGCGTTCTTTATTTCATCCTTCTACTACAAACATTCAATGTTTCTCGGGAATTTCGAGAAAAATACAGAGCTCCGATTTTTATTCAAGTTTCGCTGTTTTCAGGTTAATCCGACGGATTACAATCGATTCGTTTACAAGTGTCATCAATGCCTGGTCGGTTTCAAGAGGCGAGGCATGCTCGTTAATCATTTGGCAAAGCGCCATCCCGATGTTTCGCCCGAATCGGTGCCCGAATTGAATTTACCAATTTTGACACAGACTCGGGATTATTATTGTCAATACTGTGACAAAGTGAGTTTTCCCAAATGTTCTCCATTATTGCTTCGTCGCAATTCCCACGATTATACATTTCGAACTCAATAATCGTTTATTTTTGGCTTTTTGAATATTTAACGAAAAATATTTGCTATTTTTACAAAAAAAATTATGCTGCTCGCTTAACGATGTTTTACTCTCGATATTAAAAGTCAGGATTGATACATTCGCAGGTTTACAAAAGTAGCAGCAAAAGGAAAGCGCACATAGTGAAGAATCATCCAGGAGCGGCATTGCCACCGAGCAATCGTCACAAAGAGGCAGACTCGACGGGTTTGCCGAATTTGAGTTTCAGCCAAACGGTTGGCAGCGTTACAACGACTCCTCAGGGTTGTCAATGGTGTCACAAGCAATACGCAAGCAAGGCGAAGCTTTTGCAGCATCAGAGGAAGAAGCATTCGAGTTTGATGGAACCTGCGGACAAAGTGCCACGAGCGCGGAACCGACCACCGCGCGAACATCATACGGATTCGTCGAATCTTGTTGAGGCGAATTTTCTCATGAGCGATTATTTGCAGAGCTGTGAAATTGAGACCGATTTTTTGAAGCCTAAAATCATCAAAATTTCGGCTACCGAGGTTGACTTCATTGGCACTGGCCTTGAATTAAACGGTCAACAACAATTTGTACGCATGCGCGATATACGTTGAGGAGAAATGCTCGAAACGCCGCTGTAACCGCGGTTTTTGATGGAAATTTAACCGAGATATGAATCTCGTTTTGTTGCACAACGAGCGGACCAGGAGGAAGGAAAGCAAAGAGAAAGAGAAATTGGAAACGAGTAGAGAGGGGCGGGAGAGAGAGAGAATGAGAAAATGGAAGGTTGTGCTTTTTGCCGCGATTCTCGGTTCGGGATCGCGTCTCAATGGAGCAGGGGACGCATTTGAATGTTCTCGAGACCGAGGTCACGTTGTTGGAAGGCAGCTTGTTGGCGCCCACGTCGAAAACGTCGGCGCTCATCCCTCTTTCGCGAATAAGGGGATGCTCTGTCTTTGGTCAGTTGTTGTAAAACGACACAACGTTTATTTATTTTCACAAATTTTGTTCCGTTCGTCTCAGCGGCAGCCTTGCATCGCAAAATCGAGGTTTTTTCTGCGAGATGAACTGAATTTTTGGGACTTTTTCATCCCTCAACGACGTCGGATCAAGATTAAACTCCAAATTCGCGGTTTTGATGGAATTTTTTGTTCTGGCACACACAAAATGTTGATTAATTCTTCGAGATCGCATTTTTAGGCAGAAAATTGTTATCGAATCGACGCTGGTTTCTCGCTCTTTACAGTGACATTTTTTCATGCTTTCTTTTAGGAGCCAAAACGTGTTTTTTCTTTCTTAGAAAAAGATTTTTGTTCTTTGTTAAACCTGTCATTACTAATCGATCGCTAGCGAGAAAATTCGTGGGTAACGATTGACGTCTAGCGCAACGAATACTTGAATCTCTAGACTGTAAAACGAGTTATCCTCTCGAGAATCTTGTCAATTTTCAAACTACAGCCAGGATCATTCGATTCTTTTGAAATTTATTTCTTAGTAGCGATCATCCATTACCGATGTAGACTCGAAATGAGAAAAATCAATTTAATGGCAAAATATGAGAAGAAAAGTCGTTGTAGTCACTTTGACAAGGAAAATCGTGTCTGCGAATCAACTTTTCAAAAACGTAGCATTTGTTACTACTCTCTACGAATTCACAACCGATCACAAACTTTTCTCCACATTTTCGGAGGCCACGTGTCTCGGAGCCGACAAACCAATCCAGAGGAAACTCCAAAATCCCAAAAGAAACACGAAAGATCGTGCGAATTCGTGGAACGAGAGATAAATCGAAAATAAAAAACAAACACAAATTCTCTAGATAAAAATAGTTCGACCGTAGTTTACGACCTCGACCTTTTCATTAGATTACTCGCTCCCGGGCTACAATCTTATCACTATGCTCGGCAACGATCTCGTTTGATGTCACCTTCAGATTTTTCTGAAACGCCCAAAAAAAAAAACCAAACGAACTGATTCCTGTATCGTAGACTCCGCGAAACGAAAACGTCGTTTCTCGATCGCGAGGATCAAATTTTAATCTTGGCTTCGTCCTTATTTTTAACTCAATTTTTGAAGATAGAAAATTTCGAAAAAAAACTCAAAACTTGTGTAATTGGCAAAGTGTTTTCTATGTTCTCTGTAGTTTTTCTACATCTATTTTTTCCATTTTTCAAAAAGTTCCTCTACAAAAATTGTCTTTTTTTTTAATACGAAATTTCGTCTAAATTTCAATCCAGTCATCTGAATTTTCATTCGGACGAAATAAAATTAATTGCCGAACAAAAAAAGCAATGAAGGAAAAAAATTAAATGATCGCAAAATGTTGTAGAAACGGGCTCAATTTTATTTAACGCTCATCATTATATACACGTGCATAATACACACTATGGAAGATATGCGAAGACAACCAGCTGTATGTTTGTGAATGTCGTTGGGGTAAACTCAGTGATTAAATACTGTAAGAAGTCTTAAAATAAAGTTGTCAAACGGTATCCAGACATTTAACACATTTTTCAATCCTAATCAATCGCAGACAACAATGACAGCCGAAATTTAATTCGAGGGTCCCTATGACGTTTTTAAATCCCTAATAGCCACGAGAGTGATACAAACCTGCCGAACAATATCCAACTTCACGGAGGTGTTAAAAAATTCTGACAGCTCTGAATGCGCAGTTCCGCCACGAGAGGCGCGACAATGCTCTCTCTCTCTTTTTTTTTCATTCTGTTTTTTCGCCTCTTTCTCGTTGTCTACCTTTTCCTTACACATCGATGGAGTACGAAACGAACTCAGTGCTCGCAAGTCGCAGTGTCTCGTTATACAACGGGGAGAAATGATAGAACGGTGTCACGTGTGTGCCTTAACGTAAATACACTGAGAAATAAAAAACAGTCACGCGTCGTTCTCTCGATGTTTGTTTACATCAGTGAATGGACAACGAACACGAAATCTACGATAGAAATATTAAAAAACAATTGTCTATGCAAATAAACCGCAGTGATCGTCGAGCCGGTCGATTCGCAGGAGCACCGGGTAAGTTGAAACTTTATTTGCGATATGGAAAATGATGTTTACGGATGAAAAAAATTCAAAACAAAACAAAACATACTTTTCCCTTCTTGTACATCACTCGGGGCGATAGGCAAGGCAATCCGAAGGTCGTGCTCACAACTTTATCTTCACTCATATGTTATTTGCCGCAACGAGTTTATACAAATAACCTATACATGTGTATTTGAGCACCGAGTACACAAGACTACATACGTAAATCCAGATATCTATTTCTTTTCTCAGCTTCCTCGTAAATGTAATTGCATGTCAAGACATCGTGATTTCTTCAATATGCATGACTTGGCTAAATAATTAAATCAACATATGGAAAAAGTTTCCGATATGAATATTTGCCAAAATTGATTTTGCAAAAACTTTGAGTAACTATCAAATGTTTAGACAAGAACAGTCTCATTTTTTATCCGAAATTCCATTAACAATTCCTCGGTATTAGTTGATTCGCTTTCGTAATAAAAAGAGATTTACCAAGTTTTTTTCGTTTGGGTGGGAAAATGACGGGTCATCTTGTTTTTGGTCCGTTCCAGTTTTTTCTCCAACAATTTATAGTGCATCTTAATTCTGTCAATAATTGGTGTTGACTGTTAAGAAATTTTCGCGGCTATGATTCCGATAACGAATTATAATTATAC
Organism: Campopleginae sp. 14b; assembly: GCA_030522525.1. Taxonomy (NCBI): domain Eukaryota; kingdom Metazoa; phylum Arthropoda; class Insecta; order Hymenoptera; family Ichneumonidae; species Campopleginae sp. 14b. The sequence goes on from JAPYYS010000360.1 coordinate 44,992, forward strand.
ATTGGCGGAGGGATAAGTTTTGAGTGGCGGATACACGCGGAGCGAGTGAAAATGAAAACAATCGTGGACGTACAGTTTGAGCGAGAGATAATAATTTATCGTGGAACAACTGAGCGAGATTAATCGACAATTTAACAATAATAATCTGAAGTGCAGGAAACCGGAGTGTTTAGCACGTGTTCGCGCAAATTTCTCGTTAGAGTTATTGTCCGTCAACTATCCTTAAGGTGATGGATCAGTGTCCGCACAAAGCCAGCATTTCAAACGAACGTTCCTTTTCGTCGAACTTGAAAAAGCACAAGGTCAAAACAATGCGATTGAGGGGGCTCTCTGCTCAGTAGGCAAAAAAAAATCACGAGTCATTGGCACAAGAAGGCGTTCGGATTCGCGTGCAGGGAAATATAAATAGTTCTGTAAATGAAAAATGACAAAAAAAAATCGAAAAAACATAGGCGATACGGAAAGTTTCTTAGAGAAACAAATTGCATATCCCGATAAACGCTAGCGCGACCCCAGGCCCGCGACGTTTCTTAATCATTTCGCGATATTGAAACATTATTAGCGTAATCTGCGTTGAGCACATTTAGTCTCGGGTCGAGGAATTTGAAAGAGGTCATCAAATTTGACGTGAGAGCTTATCCTCGTGGTTAAATAATACGCGTATATATAGATAAGCGAGAATGACGGTGTCTAGCGATAAAATAATCGCTTTGATTCGTGGAAATATGGACATACCCACAAAAGATCCATAGACATTTTTCTCCATTCTTTCGTATTCCTGATTACGACTTCTTCTTCCTCAAGGTCATAGGGTCACTCGTGACTGAGCATTTTTTTAATTCCGTGTTTTTCTCTCTGCGTTAAGGAGCGATGAATTGACGATTTTTGAGATTCTGACATGAAATTTCACGGGCAAACGAAGTAGAGTGTCCTTTTGTCAAACGCTCAACAAAAAATACGACCTTGATCACTGAGTTCATTAATTTATGCACTCAAAATCCGAGCCACGTCCAATTTTGACGTTGGAGCGATCTATCGGTTGCGCGAGTGCTAGCGAGCGAACCGAACAGCGAGCGCCCGTTTTTCTCGGAAATCGTCGATATTCCGAGAAAAAGGAGAGTCACAGCTTCTAGCGAAAAAGACAACAACAACTATCGACTTGTGTTTTTTCGTATGCAGCGAATTTCTTGGAAAAAAAGGTGTTCTACGATTTCTACTGACGGTACAATTGCTAAAGTACATTAAGGGCATGCAATTACGATTCCGAGAAATAAAAAACTCTCCTCTTGGTAACAGTTTTGTTGGACGTATCGAAATTAGCCAAAATATTATTCGACACCAATACATCGAAGAACGTTGAGCTTAGCTTATGGGGGTATCGTGAGACTTATGGGGGACGACGTACCTTAGAAAACAATTGTATTAGACGTGTTTTGATCGAAGACTATATTACCTCTTCCCGTGGGCATCTTTTGCACACGACTTTTTATTTCATCGTGGCGCCTAGTGTCGGGTGATAAGATGCGATTTATCAACTGATCTGAATGAAATATTTCTTATCGTTTACTGTGCGCACATCGCAATTGACCGAAGTTATCGAGTTTCATAACAACAATAGTGTTTTTTCCGTTTTCTCGATTTTCCTTCATTAAGGGAGATGACGAAATTTCAATTATTTGTTTCGGACGTCGGTTGGGAAAACCCTCGTTCATAGTGACAAACCTTTTATTGGATCCTATAAGCTTCGACGTGTTTACCTGCCTGCTGATTCAAAAGTAAATACTCGGAGAGTCATCGATTGCTGCAAACTCTTGGAAACAAAGGGCAACGAAGAAAAACGTGGGAAAGCGAGTCACTCCGTGTGAAATAAATTGCAATTTCTTCGGCGAGAAATCTCGCAATAAACGGAGACTCGATTAAGGGCTTTTATGGCATTTCTACAAAGACAAATAAATGACACAAATTGATAAATATCTCATTAAGGATTAGTCTGGATGGGGAACGTTTACAGACTCTTCACAATTTTCTTCGTAACGATCCCTCGAAAAATCGATAGATTTAGAGTTTTGTTCGTCAGAGCAGACGATTATCTTTATTACCATCGATCGATATTTCGTCTCATTAGCACGATAAATGACGGTGAATTGTGTATAAAAAAATTGTTCTGTCCATAAAAACAATTCATTCTGCAGCTAAAAAAATACTATAAAGATTTTTTAAAAAATGTGAAAAGTTCACAAAATTATTGGAAGAAATTGACGGAAGAATCTCCCTCGAGGAAGTGGATAAAAATTGCGCTCGTGACTACAATCGACGTCATTCTTCTGCACATGAATAAAAAAAATCGGTCAGATTAAATTAAAGAGTACGGTACAGTCGAATCCCGTTACAAGTCTTTTCCGCCTTTTCAGGAGAGTAAGAAGATTTCCCCCACTCCGAAGCGTGTGCTTCGAGTTTTCAATTGCGAATAAGTAATGATTTTTTTGCTGCTTCTTCCCGAAGGGTCAAATTGACCCAAAAATCGAGGTCCACTATTCTCAACCCTGACTACCGTCGAACTAATCGCTCAACTAAATCGGCCCTTGTGCCATTAGCTTTTTCGCAGTTCGTACGATTAAAAAAAAATGTCAAAAAATATCGATGTTACTACAAGTTGTGAATTATGGAGGTGACTCAGTAAAGTTCTGAGTCATCCTCATGAATGGAGAATCGGAGTCTCATGACAATAGGACAGTGCGTTGATCCTTGCACGTTCGCTAATCTGAATTAATCGTAATCCTTTGACCTGAGCCTTAACCTTGACAATTAGACACGGACGACATTCGGACCTTTTTTTCGCAAAATCTTTCGATTTCTCGTGAGTTTTCATGACGATCGCAAAATTTTTGAATCTCTCGGCAAAAATGCATTTTCTTCGATTTATTTCACGTTGTAAGATTTTTTAATTTTTTTCGTAAAGCGAGATATTTTTCGATGGGAAGTATATTTGACGATAATTTATGAATACATGTGTTGTGTCGAGATATTTGAGGATTTTGATCGTCTCATTCTAGGACAAACGTGCGACTGTCCACCGTTGGCGAAATTTTTGTCTCGACCTCTTCGTCTTGCGTGAATATAAAAAACTGTATATCACGAGCCATACGCGCTGTGTTTCGTTTTATCTGTGCGATGCTCGGACTGGTCAACACGCTGATCCACATATATGTCCTCAGTGACGATATAATATTGTGATCTCGCGTTTTTCTTCCTCGATTTTCTTTTCACAGGAAGAACGAATGACAATAGAGCATTTCTTGGCGTCATATGCTCCTCCTCCGAGATAAGAGATTTTTCTTCGCATCGTATTCGTGGGCGTGTGTCAGTGTGTATTTGCAAACGTTTCTGCCACTTGTTTGCCTCGAGAATTTCCATATTTCTTCAGAAAATCGACCGAATCACTTTTGCTTGTATGAAAATTCGAATTTTTCTTCGAATTTGTCTCAAAGAATTGTATTGAATTTGAGAAAAGGATTTTTTCTTCCGAGTCGGAAAAAAACATTACGATTTGATTTTTGAAAATTTTTATATTAAAAAAATCTTTTTCATTCTCTCGAGGCATTAAGAAAAATAAAAATTGTGATGGTTTTCGTGCGTATCGATTTTTTCTTCTTTCGGTAAAATCGTCAAGGCATTTTTTGCTTTTTATTGTTTTTTTTTTGCACTCGATACGAAGAGTCAGTAACGTTTGTTCTCGAGAGCCAATTTGACCTCTGTGTGTCATTGGCTGTAAAGAGGTTCGTCTTTGGGACGGAGACTATAGGGACGAATGAGCGTGCGATTTATTTGAGTTCGTAAGAAGTTGGCGAATAAAATGAAAAGAGGAATAAAAAGCGAGGAGGAGATAAGAAAGTTCAAACGGCGCCTCTTGGTCGAGTCTCAATCGATCCCACGTTGCATATATACGATTAATTAAATATATACAGATATGAAATGAAACGTTCACTTGTATATTCGTGTGATGAAACGTTTTTTTTCATTTTCCACATTTGAGCACACACAAAGCCACACGTATACGTTGATGTTCCTATTGGGGCTGAGAGAAAAGAGAAAGAGATAACGATACGATTAAATTGTCACAGAGAGCTTGATTCTTGAACCGTTTTCTTCTCTTTTTCTCCATAGCTCTCTTCGTGCATCATTTTATTGAAGGATAAAAATAATAATCACTGGATATTAATACCATTTGTATGAAAAATGTCATAATGACTCGAATTATTCACGAGGGTATCGCGTGTTGCACGTATTTAACCATAAATGAATTATTGCATCGAAAAAAAAAAATATCCAGCACGATTGACATGGAAATTGAGTCGAAAGTAAACAATAAGAAAACTCCGACGAGTAAGCACGAGAAACGATTGAAACACATTCGGAAATTTGATGAAACCCGGAGGACCGGGAGGGTTGTTGTTCTTTTTTTCTTCGAGTGTGTCGCGTGTGTATGTGCACGAAGTTTTCTGGCTTCTTGAGGACGTTAACTGGTCAAACGAGAATGTGAGGCAAAGTTATATAACCAGCGGATACAAATACCCCCGTGTTTTTTTATGTAGTTGTACATTTTCTTCCATTTTTTCTGCGTACGAATGGATCTACATAAATACATATATATCAACATACATTGACTAGTATATGCGAGGGGCCCCGGCGAAGTCGCGGTCATAACAACCTCTCAATCCCGCCAGTGAGACTTTCGTCTTTCTAGCTGTACGCTGCATGCTGAGATTTATTCGTTTCTCTCTCGAACTCGTAAATCTGCATTCTTCTATTTCATTCCAAAGTAAAAAATCGAAATAACAACAAACTGGCAAATTACCATCGAAACAAATTATTCCAAAAATAAAATCGTAATCTATTTAAATAAAATCATTAATTAATTCCAATGAAATAATGAACGACTTAATTGATAAATAATAATTATCATTAGCGTTTCAACTATTCAACTATTTTGATATTATTAATAATAATTCATGAACTTTTTATGAGCCAGAAATTTTCAACAAATCCAGTTTTCCGAAATTTTGTCAACATCTTGTGTTCTATAATTAATAAGGGATTTCTATTAACAATTGGCGATTAACGATTATTATTAACAATTGCGAAAAAAATGTTATTAATTTTTGAAATAACAATTTTGCCTTTACGAATAAAAATAATCGTTCTCGTGTTTCGATGTTGATTGTATTTTGGATGGAAATTATAAATATCGATAAATCGTTTTTTAATTCTGTGAAAAAATGAAAAAAAGTTTATTTTCGAACGAACGAAAGGTGGGAGACGAAAAAAGGGTTTGAGTTCTTGGGACGTTCTCAAATATCGCGGTTTGCTTTCAGGTTTCGTGATCCACATAAAACCAGAAGGATTCTTAGTCGATCCCGAGCAGCTCGTCAGTGCAAAAAATCGAAGCAAAGTATTTACACGCCCGCGGGTGGAGCTCTGCTTCGCAAGAGACTCAGATGTGCACCGAAGCGAATAAAATGAGTGACCGATACAATCTATAAAAACAAAAAACATCAAAACTCCTCGAAAAGTGTTTGAAAAATGAGGATTTGACCTTCGGCAAGTTCAGTTCGACGTTCGGGCTCTCTAGAAACGTCTATTGCGTGACTTGACACGGCGATGTCTTCTTCGGCATCGTCCAACAAGCTCCAAATTCTCTGGGACAACTTTATCCACGCCGAACCACAGACCTACGAGGTGAGACCATTTTCACTCTTTAATTAATCATATTCGATCTTCCCTCGTCTCAATTACGTGAAAAATAACTTTTTCCAACAATTCCTCCAACTTTTATTTTCCAAATCGAATTGACACCAGAAATTCAAAAAACTTCAATCTTTTGGCGTCTCATTTAGGCAAAAAACAGTTTTTTTCAATAATTACGTGAATTTTCATTTCCCAAATGGAATCAAGCCCAGAAATCGATATAAACCGATTTCAAAATTATTTCGAAAGAAAAAAGTCCCTATAATAAGGAACTTTTTTTTTGTATCTGTTTTTATTTTATAATTTTTAATCGTCGAATTATATTCTTATAATATAACTATAATAATATCATAATTATAAATTTTAATTATTATTATTCAATGATTTGAAATTATTATAATTAGATAATGATAATATCTATATTAATTATATTTGGAATAATTGTAATAAAAATAATCAAATATAATAATTTTGAAATCTGTTTTCGTCGATTTCTGTTCAGAAAATTTTCAATTTTTATTTTCAAATTTCTCGGTTGCTGTTCGAAAAAACCGAGATGAATAGAAAAAAGTGATTTATCGATAACTCAGGTTAATGAGTGAATTATCGATAAATCACTGTATTTTATTGATCTCAATTTTTTTGCCATCAAACTGCAACCGGAAAAAATGGAATTTTCTGATGAAAAGCTTCTGCTGTTGCGCGTGATCGTTAACCGAGTTAAAAAAGTAACTGGATATGTTGTAGTCTACAATTGCGGTTGTTTAAGCACCGGCTTACCAGGCCATTGCATGTGTTTGTTCGTCTGTGTGTGTGGGATGACTTTACAAGCTTTTACATTTGTATGGCCAAGTTACCCGAAGCATGAGACTCGCGTACGTCTCGGAGTTGTGTCAGTAAACCGCGAGACCAAATGTCCAACGATTCCCATGACAACGTCGTTGAACTTTTTGCTTTTTTCAACCTGATTACCAATTTTTATGCCTGCTAAAAAAAATGATAGAACTCGATGATGAGCCATTTTGTATGGTAATCCTCAAATCATCGATTTTTATGGAGAACAGATTTTGAACCATTTTATTCGAGACGTATTTCTAATTGATTCCGGGATCCTTCGAAAAAATCTTGAGAACGGATCGTCCGAAGGCGAACGAGTTTCCATCGAGTTTTTTTCCTGTCGTATTCATCCAGATAATTTATTCCCTTTTTTTATTATAGAAATCATCGTGGCTGGATATTTTTCTTGCTGAACTGCTAGCTCAAGTCGAAGAAGGACGTGATCTCAAGGATGTACTTTCTTTCTGGTAACTATATTCATGTGTCTTGTTAGTTTTTTTCATCGTTGGAATTTCTTACATTAGAATTGGTTGAGAATCATTTTTCATGCTAACTTCGGGACTGCTGAAGCGATCCATAGTTCTTTATTCATTTGGTTTCAATTTCTGACTCCGACTTCATTTTGTCTAAGGAATTTTCACTTTCAGGCATCGGATGAAACTGAGAATCAACTTTGGGCTCTATGGGAGAGCCAAATTTGAGAGAATAATTTTCAAAATCTGGGAAAAATCTGATTTTTTTCAGAAGTTTACAGTTTCAAATGCACGAAACAGGATGAAAACATTAGAATTGCAAATTCTCGTGGAAAATCTTGCAACGTGCGTCTGAGCCTCGTTATTTCTTCAGTTTTTCATTTCTTCGGATAGCAACGGCTTTCGCATATTTCGAAGCGTACTGCATCGTCGTAAACTCTACGAGATTGGAAACGCAATTAATGGTCGTTTGGCTACGTAACAGAGTCGCGTGATGGGAACTCGCGCTCTCGAGCTCCAAGAGTAAAGGTGTAAATCACATACGTGCATACCAAACTACCACCACTTGCTGTATTCTCAGTAGCGCTGAGATATCACGACCTATCTTAGAGCTCGAGAGAAAAATAATGTGGAAAAAATAATCGAAGGTCTGCAAATGTTAAATCGTCTTGGAAAATTCTTGCTTTTCTGCTGCGGTTTTCTAAAATTATAATAACCGATCTGTGCACGAAATGAACATAATTCAAAGTTCCACAAATCTGTGAAAGGGCCAGAAACAAATTTATATTTTGATTAGAAAGGAAATGAATATTTTTTAATTTTTTTCATGGCCGAAAAATGAGGTCGAAGGAAAAATCGTGAAAAATCGACGGTTCCTTCTTTTGGAAAATTAATTTCTTGGTCTGGATTTTGTTGAATTAGTAGGAGCATTAATTAATTAAAAATTCATTGAAAATTGAAAAAAAAAAATCGACGTTGAAACTATTCGGAAAAACGTGATGAGGATCGAGAGATAATGGAATTTCTTCCTACCGATTTGTGACGGTACATTGAGAAATTTGCCACGACCTATCCCAATCTTAATATTGTTCCTCCCGCCTGAAATGAGTCATACGTGACGTAAATAATCATTAATGGGATCGAGAGTGAATACAAACGAAATGTTCCGCACTTTTGGCGTGTAGCTGATGAGAATTATGATTTTTTATCAACGAATCGTCCTTATCTCTTGACAGACTACAAAAATGTGTAGTGGCTAGTTCACAAACAGTGGGAAACTGATTATAATTTGAGACTAGGATCCGAGGTCTTTTACCTCCGTTTATTAACATCGATCATTCGTTTTTACAAAAATAATTTTTAAAAAATCACAATTTTGCATTTATTCACCAAACAAATGGACGTCGATCGTTTTTTTAATTGTGTCTTAAAAAAATCTGGAATTAAAAAAAAAAATCATTCGATTCTGCACCGAAAATGAAAAAAAAAAGAAAAAATTCCTCGATCTCTGAGTTTTTATCGATCGGAAGTGACAGGAGCAGTCGGTGTGTGGTTGAGCGGTCACCCAACCAAGGGCTGGCCTCGCTCGCCCACGCACATCTCGCTGTGAGAAACAAATGACAATTATTTGTCATCGTAATTCATAGCAGAACGTTAATAATTAATCCAAGGAAAAATTGTTGGATTATTGAAAATGCGTGAGGTTTATGCGTCACGACTGAAGTAAAATTACGTTATTCAACCTGTTTATTTTTTTCCAACGATAAAACGAACTAATAATTGAAGCGAGAGATGAATAATAGAGAAAGTAAGCAGCCTCTTGTCCTAGTCCCCGAGCGAAGCGAATGCTCATCGCACAGAGATAAACGGTCATTCGTGGACGCGATAAAACCTCGACAGATCGAGGTAATTTTCCACGGAGTTCTCGAAGAAACGAAAAAAAAACGATATCGGAGGCGTGAATATTATTGCGAATATTCACGACAATCCTGACTCGATTTTCTCTCAAAAATTCCAACATTCTTTGGTCTCCATTTCGATAAAAATTATTTTGTCTTTCTTTTTCGACAAATTTCTATTTTTTTTTAGTATCATGCATTTTGCTAACCGGAAAAAATGGGAGATTTGATTGATTCGCTAAAATTTTCGACGATTCGTAACAAAGAGTAAAAAACGAATGTTTAATTATTAATTTTGCCAGTTTGTTGCATAATTTTAGAAAGTTATTGTTTCTAAAATTTGCAGTAATCGTGCTGAATTATTTATAACAATAGGAAACGATTTATGGCTTTGCCACAACCATTCGTAATGATTCTGCTGGAATAATCATTCAGTTTTTTTCATCAATGGAGCACCGCATGGCTGTAATCAGTTTCTCGCAATTGTTGAAACAGTCCGAGTGCAGATAACGCACAAAGACAAAATACATCAATAACCCGTTCATCCACCCGTCCAAAAAGTAAAACACGCCCATACAGTGCACCCGTAATTGTTCTTTGTTTTTATGCAAACAAGATCAACATATTTTTTGCAATTTTTCATATGACTCCAAATATAGTTTTACGTCGGTCGATCCGAGAAGATCGAAGCATTCGATAAATTCAGACTCGAATTATGTAGAAAAATTATAAGAAAATATTTGTTATGGGGTGAACAGGTTCGTACCCCATTTGCGAAACCCATGCCTGATTCACGAGATTCCCATATCGCAGTATCCCAAGCCATACCATGGCACGCCATACGTATCATATCCAACAGCGTTGAATATGATAAACCTTCGCCTCGAAATCGCTTCATAAACCATCCATTTACACCATACATCACCATGGCAAATCATAAATATACCATATGTCGTAAACCCCATACACTCCATACAGTTATGGTTACGGCAGCATTATTTATTTCATGGCATATCATTCTAAAGGGAAATTCTTCGAAAAATGAAAAAAAAAATGTCCGCATCTTTTCTGTCCACCGATCGGGAGGCGCGCCATTAACATTATTTTTCCTTCGTCTTTGAAATTCGCTCGTGGCTCCGAAATCTGACTTTGGCTTCTTACTGAAAATTTCTTACGATAACAATGAAATGCAATTTTTTTCCAGTTCGGTCGGTGGCGGTGGAGTCTCGACCCTGGTCGCGTGTGAGCTGCTGTCGGACGTGCACGAGTTGTGTGCAGCTCGGAGCGATGGTGGAGAGCTATTAGGTCTGCGTCGCTATCTGGTGGAAGAGCGAGGATGGCGGTCTCTGGCAGTGTTGCATTTGCTGGGAGTGAGAGGCTTGTCGTGTGGTCGAGAGCTCGTGGCTCTGTTGGTGGCGCTTTATCCAGTGGCTTATCAGGATGGCCAGGAGTCTGTGCCACCGAATCCCTACGTCAAGTTCCACTGCAACGACGACACCGTCGACACGGTCGAAATAATTCCGCACACAAAGCGGAAGATCAGTGGGAGCGTTAAGAGTCGCAGTTTGGATCAACAATCGGTGAGAAAACGTACGAGACGTCAGAGCACAGCAGGAGCGAGAAGTTTACATTCACAGCGATCGAAAATCGCCGCGGAAAGTAAACAACAACAACAGCAACAAGGAGAAGAAATGGTTTCCAGCGAATCCGAAGTCTTAACCGACGGAATTGATCAAGCACGATCTTTGACCTTGAAAATCCGACTCAATCCTATGGATTTCGAGTACTTCACTTCCGTGGTTAGAAGCGACGAGGAACATCGCTGGGAAACAAACTTGTACGAACTGCCTCCACGCCCCGTTCGAAGAACTTGGCAAGATTTGATAGACGAACGTGTGAAAAATGTTTTGGACACTAAAATCAGCCATTTCGAGACTAGTCTCTTGATCATTCAACTTCTACAAGGCCTACGAGATTATGCCACCCCTGCGGAGCAAACACCAGCTGTCCAAGTGCTCAAATTCGCTCTCGACACACTTTGGGCTCTGCAGTTTGGCATCGACGGAACAAATCTCAGTGGCACTGAGTCTGCCACACTCAAAGCTGCAGCTGCGAGATTAATGCTCGGTGCTATGGAGCGTGTCCTCAGAGCTGACGAGCCAACTACCGCTGTTATCCACAATGGCTTGTTACCCATGACCTTGAGACTGCTGGAGGATGCCTGCAGTAAACCCGTCGCAGTTTTACGCCCTGAAGAAGGTTCTCTGCTGCAAGAATTCATATTCGCAACAACTTACGGAATCATCACGTTTCTTTATTGCCTTCTCCACCAGCGAGGCACGACCGAGAAGCTCAAGGATTTTCTCGAACTATTCCAGCTCTTCACCGAGAGTCAAGATGGCAAATTGGTCGAACGCACCATCCTGGCCATCGTTAATTTACCGTCCGTTGACCAAGCGCGGTCGGTCACTCGTGCGAGGAAAGTTATCGACATGATCGGCGCCTTGACCAGTGCCCTGAAACGCGTTCGTCAAGATCTCTGTCACATGGGACATTGCCAACGCTCGCGACATCGATCCTGCACCGATGCCATCGAGCCCCATCACCATTTTGACATCCTCGGAGTGACTTTTCCTCACCAGCCACTCGTCGGTACAATCGCCGAGCAAACCTGCTGTGTATCTTCACTTTTCATGACCTTGATGTCCCTCACCAAAGAAGCTCATTCCTTCGTGATCGAACTTCAAGTCCGACTGATCAAAGTTATCAACGCGGCCGGTACTTGTTGCTGCTTCCCACCGAAAATCCTCCTGTCGTCCATCGTCGCTTTTCTCAAACGCCGCAACCCTCAAACCTATGGACCGTCCGTCGCTCTTCTCGAGAGAACTCTCTTCAAAGAATTGGGCGCTTATCCTGGTCTCGACACTTGCAACACTTGCAACAAGCCTACCAACTATTCTTGGGACTTTCTCGAACTTTATGCCGAGCTCTTGACTCCCGATGAGCCTAAACTCTCCTACGTTGTTATTTCACACCTCCTGAAGGTCACCCCCAACTCCGGCTTTCACGTCAGACGCGAAATGCTCTTTCGCGTCTTCTATCCAACTTTACTCAAGGCCAAAGCAAACTACATCGAAAAAAATCACGAATCCAGCGCCGAATTTCTCATACAATCGTGTCTCTCCGTCATCTCGAGCCTCCTCGTTAACGCACCCATGTGCGAACGGTTTATCGAAATTAATGGCCTCGACGATACTCTCAGTTTGCTGCCAAACCCCAGTTTCACGAGGCAAGTGTACAATCTTCTCGAGGTCGTCGTCACGATGGAAATCTGGAAATCCGTCTGCGAAGATCCCGTAGAACTTCGAGTTGCCGAAGCCCCAGCGCTCGCTGCACTTTTTCACGCCCTTGAAAGGGAAACGAACGGCCTTATCGACCTCCTGGACACCGTCAAGAGCCAATGTCTCCAGGAAATCTTACAGGAAACTCGCAAACATCGAGCAGATCGGTTTTGCCATAATCTTGACAACAAATACTCGTATTCGGGGAAAGATGAAATCATCAAGACTACCGAGACTTCAGCTCATTTGAATTATCACAACCAATCCACAAAAGGCCTCAAGGACGATACCGTTTCGTCCGATGAATTCTTCCAATCTGCCGAAGATGAAAAAAATCATCACGATTTTAAAAACGACCTCCGGAGCCTTGATTCCGGAACCAACTTTCGCAATAATGTTTGTCTTTTCCAAGCCAGTGCTGCGTGGAAAGCTGCCGCTGGGGTCGCACTTTCCAGCCCACGATTCCGCACCGAACTTTCTCAACATCCTCTCGCCGAAAAGTCACTCAAACTTTTCAAAATTCTCGCTGTCCTTATCGCGACTGACAAAATCAAAGGTAAGTGGTCACTCTCGATCGATTTTTCGATCAATTAATGCAACAAAATAACGTGCTTCATATTTTTTTACCATTTTCTTTGCTCATTTAGGATAAAACTGAGCTCTAAAAATGATCATTCGAACCTCGAATTTAAAAATTTCAATCCAGTGCAGAATAATCAGAAGAACATTTTTTATTTTTTAGTGTAATTCGAATTATTGATTTTTTTTTCTACGCAATTCAGTCCTCAACATTATTGACTTCGCCGAAAAAGAAATTCGAAGTATAAATTAATTACCTACGTCAATAATCGTCACGATTAATCATGCACGTTTTAATCCCAATGATTTTTATAAGAAGAATCTTGAATGACGTAGAGACGTATTGTCCTGTTTAATATTACAGACACGAGTAAATCGTCGCACCGGTTGATCGAGGCCTTAATCACGTGTTGCCTGACATCGCCATTGTGTGAGTATAAACGAAAATCCGGCCTGTGACAGTGAATTTATATAGAAAAGAACATTGCCACAGCTTTGACGTTTTTTTTGTTTTGTTTTATTATCGTCAATAACTGTTTTGCTGTGGAGATGACCCTCCGGCACAGCTGCTGGGGATTTAAAGACACGATTGTGTATCTATTTATTCGTATACGTCGTCAAAAGCATCTGGAGTGAAAATATTTCTAAGGGGTAATGTTGAGACACGTTGAGTCAAGTATGTGTCCAGTTTAATCACGAGATTCGTCGTGTACATCGCTTTTTGATACTTAACATAAAATTCGTATCAACATTGTGTTCGTTCGGCCAATATTTCGATTGGCATTTTAATTGATTCGACATTTTTATTCTCCTTCAGTATCTTTTCAATGCCATCGCTTTAATTAGAAACAACTATTCTCTAGTAATTATTTCTATTGTCCATTTACTTTTTTTTCGAATTGATTTTTAATATCGAGTGAAATGAATTGCCGAATACATTTAGGTGACTGCGACGTCGTCACAGAACTTGGCAAAGCATTGATCAATGGTGGCATCAAATTAGGACGTGGAATTGCCTTGTTGGTTGAAGCTCTACTCAAAGTTTCGATGCTGAGACCCAGTCAGGAACAAATCATGCCACAGCCGACACGACCTCGAGTAAGTTTCGAATAATTTTTTGATTCCCTGTCATATTGTTTCAAAAATTATTCATTGTTGTTGAAATTTCGCTTAAAAATCGTGGATCACAGAAAAATCTCCTTTGCAGTTTTTTTCATCTGAATTTCTTTGCCAATACGATGAGTTGCTTGAAATTTCTAACCGACAATTCGAAAAATGAAATTTTACAGTTTTACGGTTTTTTTTTTAAATTAAAAATTCCACGTGAAGTTTAAAGTTCGTTCATTTTCAGCTCCCCACAATGACCTTGGACACTCTACCGGACTGTGTGGGTGAAGAAAGTAGTAACGGAGAGTACGTAACCGCCGACGATGGTTACGAGGCCGACGTTGAGCTTCAAGGTCGCAGTCCATCGAGCACGACACCCAAAAAACCAAATCCACTTGGCCCGGTCGTCGAACCCAGGGGACATGCAAACGCGCATCCTGCGTTGTGCTCATTGGCTGTCGATCTGCTGATTCATTTCAGCGAACAGTGAGTTCATAGAAAAAGTTAAAAATTCACAAAAATTGAAATACTCGCGAATTTTTTTCATAAATCCCTCGTCCACTTTTCCAGGGGCTTGGAGGGCGATCGAGGATCGATTGTAACTGGCGGATTGAGACGAGTCGCCGTTACTTGTCGCGAAAGCGCGTCCAGCTGTGCCGCACTCGCTGGGTCTGGAGCCATAACCCGAATCCTTGAAGGTTTCAAGGATATTTTGATCAGCAAAGATCCCCAGCATCAAGGTACGATCTTGATTGAATTTTTCACTCAATTATCATTAACAGTGAGCTTTCCTAGAGGATTTCCTATTTTCAAGGTCATCGGGGAGATGTTTTTCGTTCCATAAAGTCTTGTCTTTTCCTAATCGATTCGGATTTCCAGATTTGCAACACGCGGCCCTGGAAGTGTTTACGTTATTGGCGACGCAGTCGATATCGCCATCGGAGCTTGTGACGTATCTTTCGCTCTTCAAAGTGCGTTCACCGCCACTGTTGCCGTTGCTGGAGCCACTGTTTCGTCTGGTATTAGCATCGCGTCCACAGCCCAACTACATTCTCTCATTTCCGGTTTCCGGGAAGCCGGAAACGGCCCCGATGAACGACGAGGGTCAGGAAAAAGATTCGGAAAAAGCGGAAAACCTCGTGAACCATTATCGAAGGAAACACTTGGCTTCTGGCATCTGCAGCCCTTGGTCCGTCCACGCAACTTGTCTACCCGTCGGTCCCGAACTGTCTTGGCCTCTCTGGCTCAACGGGTGCTCCGCTTCAATGTGGCTTCGCGTCGAAAGAGGATTGTCCAGGGATGCACGCGGTACTACTGTCTCTGTTGCTCCTGCTCTCGATTCCGGCAGCGAGAGTCTATCCGACTGGGGCGTTCTCTCCGATAATTGGAGTCGCGAAGGTTTGTGTAATGAAAAAAAAAAATCATTTAAATTTCGATTCTTTCCGATTTAACAGAAAATATTTTTTTTCCAGCAAGAATTTGCAGTTTTTTTAGGTGTTTTTTTTTGCATAAAAAACCTAAAATTCTAAGGGAGAGAATATTTTTTCTGATTCTTGATTTTTTGTCGTTTTTACCGTTTGACCATCATTTGATTTTTGTTTCACGTTAGTAGTCGCCGGTTCCGCTTCGCCGCCTATCCCTACGACGATAATTCACCTCATGTCGGTTGGTTTCGAATCGCTCGTGCTGGAAACTTGGCTCGACTTAAGATCAGGTACTAAATTTGTTTTAAATTATAATTATCGGGCGCGGGAGTATGAGTTTGGGTCTCAGAGACCCAAAAAAAATTAACTCGAAATTCCGATCGTTTTCGGAAGAAACCTGGCGTTCCTTCATGATTGTTTGTTTTTTTTCCCAGACAAATTGATTCTTCGTCTGACACGTCCGGATGATAAAACGAATCGCACAATTTCGGAGACGTCGATAAGCGGGATGTTGCCGTCGGGTCGTTGGCATCATTTGGCGATGAATTTCAAGGACACGATATTGAACAAACGTAGCGCAGTGATCGAAGTGACGATCTGGATCGATGGCTGGAGAGAAGTGCGAGCGCAATTACCGTTCGATGGTTTGCTCGTGAGAAAACGAGTGACGACGTGCGTTCTGGTCGGGCAAACGGGCCCAAGCGGCAGCGGTGCATGGTACATGGGAAATTTGATGTTGTTTCGATGTCCCGTTTTCACACGCGAAAAGGCTCTTTACTTAGCGAGCCTTGGTCCTAATTACACTAATCTGGCTGATTGTGTGTTGAACACCGTGAAACCAGACTTTGCGCCATTAATAGCATCGGGAGCTTTGAACGGAGTGCGAGAATTGAAATTTGAAGGAGGAAAATTCGACCTTGGGAGACGAAAATCTTACGGGGGAACTTATTTAAGACACGCCGTTGAAACTAAAGTCAGCGAAACGAAAATCGATTGGGATTCGGTGATGGACGCGACCAATTCTCATCTCGGCGAGCTCCAAGACAATCTTCTGTTGATTTACGAAGCTCAAAATCCAAAGATCGTGCATCTTTATCCACAGGCGATCGCCAATCCAAATGTGGTGAGAAATTTGTTTCCTGGACAGCCAGGATTTCGGGTCGTCACGGCTCCCGAGAATCGGGTGTCTCAACAACCTCCACTTTCCATTTCTCCAATTCTCGTTGCGAAACTTGAGAGCCAACAATATCGTGGGCTCGTTCCAGCCGCCACCCTGATCGGCGGGATCCCCATTTTTTTGTATCTTTTCGCTCGTGTCGTCGAACTCAACTCCATGGAAGAAGAACAAGCTCTCGCTCTCTCCATAGTACTCCATCTTGCTCGCAGCGACACCGAGCTCCTCAACCAATATCGATCCGAAGGTGGGCCTTCACTTCTCCTACGCGTTCTGGAGTCTCCACGATGTCATGCCGGCAAACACATCCTCAAGGCCATCCTTGACGCCGCTTGTGACAGCTCCATTCTTATCAAAGATATCGCTAATGGCAATCACTCGGTCTCACTCAACTCGGAAGCTGTCGTCACAGACCCGGAACTCGTGAAAGGCGCTCTTGGCGCTTGGCGAACTTGGGCGAAATACGATTCCCTCAATTTGTTCCTTCAAGCTCTTTTGATTCTGCTGCGCGATCAACACTCCCAGAGGGAATTCAACTCGTCGCAGTTGAATCGCGTGGGAATCGTCGAAACGATTCTCATGCTTTGCAAGGTAAATTCATTCTCCCGAACTCGAGCCCGAAAAAAATTAGACAATTCCAAAAAATTGATGAATTAAAAAAATTTTCAGTCTCATTCGTTTTTTTTTGTTGTTTTTTTAATATTTTAGGAACATTTTATGTACGAAGACCTCGGCGCCGTGCTCGATCCAACGACCGGGAATGCTGTCGTTGAACTGATACGTGCCCTTATGGGCGCTCCACCCGAATTTGCGCATTTAGTCGCCATCACGGATTACCTCGTTCTTGTCCACCAAACTTCCGAAACTTATGTCACACATTCTCGCCACAATATTTATTTCCTGCTACCGTCGCTGGAAGAGAAAAAAAATCATGCGAAAATCGGCTCCGTTGCTACTGTCAGCTCCTCCGACGAATCGCTCGAAACTCTGGAGACCAGCAAGATGAATAAAGCCTTGGCCAACGTGCAGGTAAGAAAGCCTCCAATTTTCTTGCGTTTTTTCTTCTCTCATTAGATGAACACGTTTACAACCTCGTCCAAAAATGTTACAAACGTTAAAGCCTTTCCTTTCAATTTCAACTTCCAATTAAGAAAGGCATAATATTTTGAAAACATTTTTCGGAAGCAGATTCAAAGAGACAGAGCCGCAAGGAGGAAAGAACGGCGGAATGAAACATCGAAAGAGACTAGCGGAGGCGAAGATTCTGGAATCGCAGCGAGCGACGGATCGAATCAGCAGACCAATGTAAATATATTTTTTTTCTACTAATTCAATTAGTTTCTTTTTCATTTTTTCACAAAATGGATCTTAAAAATCTCACGAAACGAAATTAATATTCATATTTATAGTCACTTTATATTGACGTTTGGGTTTTCGATGAAAGTTGAAAATCCAATAAATTGTATGTGTAAATTTCTGAGATTCTTTAATCTTCTTTTAGGAGAAGCATTTGAGTTGGTCAGACGAGAGACGAGCTTGTCAAGGTTTGGTGTGCGAAGGTTTGCTTTTGTTGTTGCGAGACGCTCTGCGAGTTTTGCCGGACAGTCAAGTCGGTTCCGTGCTGAAACATGTATTGCGGGCTGAATTATTGTTGGTGCTGGCTAATAATCCTGACACGAGAGTTCGCACAGCGTTGATAAGAGTTGTCCAAGCTTATTTGCATCGAGCGAGCGACGAGGAAATCAACAAATTTATAAAACAAAAATATTTCATGCACCTCGCGAATCAAATTGCTCTGTACCCCGGAAGCGATGCACTTGTCCGTGCTCTCGAGGTTCTCGCTGTCAGAGGCCCTACCCTCGCAGCCATGCCGCCTTTATTGGCTATGATGACAAAAGCTGCGGCCACTGATCCCAGTATCGCCAGGCCCATGGTCTCCTTCGCCACAGACGTCGTGGCTAAGGTAAGAAATGATATTTCCGAATTATAAACAAAAAAAAATCGTTCAAAATCATTGAGTCAACTTTTCGACAGAGTTTCCCCGAATTTTTCAAAATTTGTTCATTTTTTATGGGTCCGCAGAATCCGAACGGTTTAAAAACGCTTTTGGAACAAGGTCTCGTAGAGTCGTTAGCCCGAGCGCTCGTAGGTGGTGCCCACAAAGGCAACTCGACATCCTTGTTCAACGACATCCACGTTCTTCTCGTAGCAATTGCTACAAAGCTTTTAGAATCACCGGGAAGTCATCACATGCAAGCGGTTTACGATTTGCATCTAGTATTGAATCACGTTGAATTGAAAGAACGATCGCAATGTGGAACAAGCACTGCCTGTGTGGCAGTCGTCCGAGACGCTCAGGTTGTTCTCTTCGACGGTGAGCTCGACAATCTCATGTCCAAAGTCTCCACGAACTCAGGATTTCGGCTGAGGAGCACGGCTTCGTATTTGGCGTCTGCCTCGTACTTGACTTCCGGTATAAAGATCCATAAAATCTTTTAAATCATCGAAAAATTTGAAATTCAACTCAAACCCCCGAAAAAAATCAGAATTCGATGAATTCGTACGTTTTTTTTTCAGTTCTTACAACTTCGAGTGAACAAAGTGACCACGATTCTCGTTCCTCAAGTTTCGGGAGTCTGCACAGTGGCATGAACACGACGAGCCGTGAGCCAGGAAAAGGGGAAATCAACGAACGTCTCAGAATGGTTTTGTTGCGAGCGGTTGAATTTATAACGACCGCTGATCAAGCTCCGACGATCAGTGAATTGCAACTTACTAGGCGTTTATTTTCGTTGCTGCTGCATGGTTTGTCAAGCACGTCGGAGAAAAAAAATCACTGGGGTGGTTCTTGGTCCTTCAAACCTTTTCTCAAAAAAAATACCGCGAGAATTCTCGTCTGGCTTCTGGGACCCCATCAGAGCAACAATACACGAGTCTACGCCGTTAGATCGTTGATGGAAGAACCGAAGGGTCGAGAAATCTTGTCCTCACTGCTTGAAATTCATCCACAGGTGAATTCAGTAATTCACTTTATTATATTCGCTAACGATTCATTCATTATTCACATTGAAAATTGGCTATTTGAAAAAATGACACGAAAAATATCAAATTTTGTCTGCGATCAATTTTCTCATTATTTTGGGTTGGGTTTTTCGCAGGTGGAACAAAAATTCACTGTTTTCTTTTGGGATCTTTTGCGACGACGTGACGAGATGCCAAGCGCAGATGCCAGAGTCTGTGCTGAATTGAAAGAAGCTCTGAATATTTGGGATCTCGTGAAGGGCATCGATCGTGCGACTCCCGGTTTGTGGGGTGAAGAGCTCGCGATGCTGCGTCGTGAGCTCATGAAGGATCGGGATATATGGCTGGAGAATTATTTGTCAGCGATTCACAGGTAAAAAAACTTATTCGAGTGACTGAAAACCGCCGTGGCAGCTCCATAGCGAATATGAAAACAGAAAACCAAAAAAAGAACCGGGACCTAATTTGTATTTTCTTTCAGAATCGGTAACAAATTCGATGTGCTCGCCAAACAATTAGCAGAAAATGCCATGACCATAACACGTTCAGTGGTCGAAGAACAAAATCGAGAACGTAAGGTTTTGATGGAAAAACTTAAACATTCGAGAGCCATGGAAGCTCAGGCCGTCGCGAGGTGGAGAGACTCGGCACGGAGATTGACGCATGAGAGGGCTCCCTGGTATTTCCCTGAATGCTATCCACGCAGCTGGGAACTTGATCCCACCGAAGGACCGGCCAGAGTCAGAATTCGGTTGCAACGATGTCACCTCAAGTTCGATAAACGTTTCTTAATGCCTGAGCATCAAGCAAAATTGGGTAAGAATCCAAACTCAAAAATAAAGCCACAGTTATTGGAATTTTTATTCATTTTTCGATGTTTCATTGTATCGTTTTTTTAAATATTTTTTTCTCTACTCAGAAGCTGCAAACTGTGAAGGACCTTTGTCCTATTTATTCATGACTGTTCCGCAAGACACGAACGCGACTGCTTTGATAGAAAGACTGCACACGAGCGAGCGAATTCGTAAAATGTCGCAAGCGAGAGTCGTCACGCCACGAGCCGAGTTGCCGGGCGAAGCTCTGATCGGTGAAACTTGCCTGTATTTTGTCCCGGATAATCCCGACATGCCTTTGCACACGGATGTAAGTATTTTCACTCGAACAAGAGAAAATGATCGGCTTTGCAGGTCCCAATTCCGGATAAATTTCAAAATCGTAATGAGATAAACTGTTTCCATTATTTTCGTATTGTCAATAAAAAAAATCAACAAAAGTAACGAGGAATCGGAATTTTACTTGAATTTTGCGTTTTAACAGATCGCTTTGGGAGGTTTGGAGTTGGCCATGGCCGGTGGCACGGCCTGGAGACTGGAAGACATTCGAGAACTTCATAGGAGGAGGTACCAGCTCCAGGAACGAGCGATCGAGATATTTCTCGTGACCGGGCGAACGTATTTGTTGGCGTTCAACACGTCAAAGGTGAATACAGAATAATTTATCGACAAATATTCAGAGCACTTCCTTTTGCGTTGCAAATTCGAAAAAATAAAAGAAATTATAATGAAAAGCAATTGCAGCAAAAATCAGAATAGTAACAATCGATTCGCCATTAACAAAAAATCGATTTCACGATTTTTTGCAGGAACGAGACGAATTCGCGACGGAATTGTCCGCCTGCAATTTACCACGTCGGGTACCGGGCGACGACCTTGGCGAAGCCCTTGCGCTTTGGCGCAGCGGTGCAGTAACGAATTGGGAATACGTGACGTGTCTAAATAAATTAGCAGGACGATCTTACAATGATTTAATGCAATATCCCGTATTCCCATTCGTTCTCTCCGACTACACGAACGATAAAATCGATTTGAACAATCCAAAAATTTATCGCAACTTTGAACGGCCTATGGCTGTCCAGGACAAAAAAAACGAACAGCATTACGTCAACAATTACAACGTGAGTTCAGAAAACTGAATAAAAATTCAACCATATCCATTTTACTTCAATTAATAAATAATAGATAATAAATATCATAATAATATAATAATAACCTAATAATTAATAATAACAAGCATGAGACAAGGCTAATGAA
This sequence comes from Campopleginae sp. 14b, assembly GCA_030522525.1. Lineage (NCBI taxonomy): Eukaryota > Metazoa > Arthropoda > Insecta > Hymenoptera > Ichneumonidae > Campopleginae sp. 14b. The sequence goes on from JAPYYS010000360.1 coordinate 66,681, forward strand.
TCCATTTCTCCAAATTTCAGTATTTGAAGCAAGCCCTGGCCGAAGGATTAAATTTGATCGCTCTCAATCAAGAGCCTTTCCATTACGGCTCTCATTACAGTAATTCCGGCACAGTGTTGCACTTTTTAGTGCGATTGCCACCGTTTACGAGCATGTTCCTCTCGTATCAAGGTAAAAATAAATCATTAAACTTAATCATTCATTCCCTATGGAATAAATAAGCTAGGGAAGCAAAATTACTTGCCAGAGTATCCCAAAAAAGTGACCCTCAGGTATATTATCTCTAGCCTGAATATCCCATGGCAAAAATAATCCTGCTCCAGAATAATCTCACGATTCAATGTCTCGGACAAAGATCGCTCAGTTATTTGGTTATTTCAAGACATAGAGCATTGAATTCCACCATAAAACACCAAAAGTCATTAACGATTATTTTATAGCAGCTCAAAATGACTTTATTTTTAATAATCGTGAAAAATACTCATTTACTTCACAGACGACAACTTCGACATTCCGGACCGAACTTTTCACGCCCTGGCGACGACGTGGCGCCTCACGAGCTGCGACTCAACCACAGATGTCAAAGAATTGATACCCGAATTTTTTTATCTACCAGAATTTCTGCTCAATTCAGAGGGTTTTAATTTCGGAACACGTCAGAATGGATGCAGAGTTGGCGACGTCGAACTGCCACCGTGGTGCGGCGGAGATGCTCGGCTTTTTGTTCTCGCCCACAGAGCCGCTTTGGAGTCTGATCTCGTCCGTGAAGTTTTACCTTATTGGATCGATCTCGTTTTTGGTTTTCGACAGACTGGACGACCCGCCGTCGAAGCCATCAACGTTTTCCATCCCGCGGTAAATATCACTTGGGGTTTGCCAATAAAAATGTCAAAAGTATGGCAAAAATAAAAAATAGCCACCGTTTCCAGTTGAATTTTCATTGGATTTATTTTTCAGACTTATTACGGCTTCAACGTCGAACAAATCGCCGATCCGTTGGAACGTCAGGCTTGGGAAACCATGGTCAAAACTTATGGACAAACACCTGCACAATTATTCAAATCACAACATCCTTTGCCTATACAAAGTGTCAGCACGATTACACCTTCCAACAGCATGCCTCAAGTAATCGAAGGCGTTAATGGTGAGTTAAAAACTTTTCAATTATCACGTAATTATTCTTAGCGTCTCATTGACGCTACGAACGCGACGAATTTACAAATTTCCTTTCAATAAATTCACAAGATTTGTCTGTGTCGAGAAAGTTAATAGAAATTCTTTCGCTTTAGTTTCGACTCGTAACAATTTGACTTATTCATCAATATTGAAGCATTGGTTTTATTTTTATTTTTATGTTAAATAACAATTGATCTTCAGGCATAAAATGGGGAAATTACGTCGGCGCTCCCGGCAACGAACCCCTTCTGTGCTGGAAACACAAACACAGAGCTCCTATGGCGTCTCTAGTACCTCTGACGACTGGTGATGTTTTTGGTTTGCCAACTTGCACGACGCTCATCCTGGGATACAATAAAGAAAAAGGTACGATAAATATTTGTTCATTGAATTTTTTTTTTTGAATTTTTTTCTTATGTCATCCTCCTCAATACAACGTCCATAATTTTTATTGTTTGTTCGCTTCAGGAACGAACATGTTGAGTGGAACTTCCGTTTTGGGAGCAGCTTTGGCATCGTGGGGTGGAAACGATGGAATCGCGAGATTGAAATCGAAAAAAGAACAACCTCCGAGGCCGTTGATGAAATCCTCAGGATTCGATCCAGTGAGTAGAGATTCTTCAATTATTGCAAATTCTCGAATCAATTTATTAAATAATTAGTTTTTTTTTTCAATTTCGGTTTTTCCGAAAAAACCATTTTTTTTAACCGAAACAAAAAATTGCTTTTTCGTAGATAACGATTCTTGGCTCAGCCCCAGATTGTGGACAGCTCTGGGCCGGACATTTGTCCGGCAGAATAACTGTTCACGCTTACAACGTCGGTGCAGTGGGGAAAATAGAATTTAGCACGGGTCCAGCGACAGTTTTGTTGGCTCACAGAACGGTGGTAAAAGTGATTGCTTTGTCCCGAGCTTTTAGCATCGCAGTTTCCGGAGATGCATCGGGAATAATTGTCATTTGGGATCTGAACAGTCTTACGTATGTCAGGTCGATATCTTGCGACCTTGGACACTCGATAAATCTTCTAAGTATCAGTGAGACTCTTGGTGACATCGCCGTGACTTGTCAAGTCGCTAAATCTATGGTGGAAAATAGCACAGAAAATAAATCAGAACTCCGAGTTTTTACTATTAATGCTCGACCCGTTGGCACCGTTCTGTCCAGACGAAGAATCACAGCTCTCTGCTATAGCCACGCTCCCGAAGGTGTCTCTGTCAATGTCATCGCGACTGGCCTTGATAATGGCGTCATAAGGTATTTTCTATTTTTCCTCTACAGACGTCAAATTCGGGAAAGTCCTCTCGAGCTGTTAAATTCATTTCTTCCAACTATTTTCCCTTAAAAATGCAATATTTAAAAATAGTAATAATTATTTTTTTTCTAATTAATGCCAAAGGAAAAAATAAATAATCAGAAGATAGAAAATAACGTTTCCAATGTTTTTTCAAGGCTCTGGAGCAGTTGGGATTTGAGACTAGTCCGCGAGATCGTGAATGGTGGGAAAGGTTGTGGAGCAATAATCGCAATAGCTTGGGCGTTGGATCAACATCATTTGTACGCAGCGACGGAAGATTCGACGGTTCTTATTTGGGAAGGAACGAAACGTTTGAGCAACGGGACCCCAAAATTCTATAATTTGACGTCCCTTTGACAGAAAGAAGACGCGAGTTTACTTGAAGAGTAAATTCGTCGAAATTGTACATAAAATATAAATCTCCTCGATATTTCCATCGTTGAATTCAGAGAATACTCAGTTTCACAAAAAGACTCGAGAGAAAAGAGTCTAAGCGATTGATTTTATTCGCATTATTAATTATTACGTTGATTTCGAGATTCGACCTTGTTTCAGCTCACTTTTTCAACCACACGAGCTTTATCACTGCAGGCTTTATTCGTATACGTCCTCATTTAGATTTTAACCTTAGATTTTAATTGCAACCCTTTTTGTTATCCTCGATGAGGCGAAATTCTTACTGTAAACATTTTTTTCACATCGCCTTCTCAGATCGATGGAATCATACGTTTTTCATTTTGCCACAACTTTTTAATCGATTCACGACCCCCGTTGGTTTACGTGCCAACATATTGGAGTATTATTTCATCGTTATTCTCTCTTTTTATCCCTCTCGACGTAAATACTCGCGATGTTCCTATCGACATCGCAATATCTAGATATATACCATCATAGATATATTTTTGTACTTTATGATTGTTTTTTTTTTATTACTGAACGAAAAAAGAAATGTTCTTCGATTTTCCTTCCATTTTTTTTACGATTTTCGATACTTTGGAAAAAGGTCAATCGTTTCTGAATTAAAAGTGTCTTAATTTTTGTCAGTCTTGATCTTGATATCGTAAAAAATCAATGACTATTGTATAAAAAGTGGCAAAAAATGTTGACAATTTTGTTAAAATTCAATTGCTTTCGTGAATTTTTGCTTATATTTGCGTTTTATTTCGTATCAGCAAATCTACAGTGTCGGATGTAGTATTTTTGATCTCAAGTTTCAGTCACGAAGCCCAAAACGTTGAGGAGCTTAAGAATTCATGGAGTTTTATTAATTAGGCGTTTCGATCCATTCTTTATTGCCATTCTCGTCGCTAAATTATGCATTTCGGAAATAACGAAGCTTATTATTTTACTAATGCTCGTAGTTTATATACTGATCGCCGTTAGAGCGAAAAAAGAAATGGAGATCTGTTAATTTTTGATAGAAAAATACTGTCCCAGTGCCAAAATAAAATGCCTCATATCTAGTTGCGTTCGAACAAGAATATTGTAGAGAAATATTGTACTTTATATACCGTTGAGATATTTATAAAATTTCCAAAGCACTGATCATTGTAACGATACGGTTTTTTCTTATACATTAAAGATAAAAATGTTCATTTTAAATATTCAAATACTTCTCGTCACTTCTACTTCCTGTTCCTCCATTTTTTCTATGTAGATTTTTCTTTTGGCGACACTATAAAGTTTAAAAACGTAAAGATCTTACTCCTAAAATAAGTCTGAACCTGTATATTGGGTCAGTCCGACTCAAGAAGTTTCTCGAATCCTTTTGTTCCGGTAAATATAAATTTTTTCTTGGAGAGGCCTTTTTTGTAGAAAATTATCCATAAGAACAGAATATATCGAGTTTTTTGTACTGTGGAACAAGCAGTAATGATTATTTATTACTAATATTATGAATTGGTAATTACAATGATTTTGATATTATTCACACTCCATGTTATGTACATCGGAAAATATATGATTGAGAAGGAATGACAAATAATATCGAAACTTCTTATCAATAAAACGGTTAAAAAATTATTACCATTTTTACTCATATTCCAAAATGATGGAAAAAGTTCTTCATCGACTTTACAAAACGTCTTGAATCATATGGAAAATGAGTGTTTTTTTTCTTACTTAAATGTGATTCATACACGACTCTATAATTTCGAAGAGAGGATAATATTTTCCTGTTCTCGTTGCAATTTGTTGTGGCTTGTCTCCGCTGTCATTAACTATACTTGGATCTGTCCGAGGATGTAAAAGCAGCAGTTGGAGAGCCGGAGAATTGTGGGAAGAGGCACAAACTAAATGCAACGGAGTTTGGTTTCCGTTACTTCGAGCATTGATGTCAACGTTCGCTGCTAACAGCGTCGCTATACACTCGACGTTGTTCCAGCAACATGCCGAGTGCAAAGGCTGCCAGCCGTCTGTGGTTTTTGCCAATTTGTCTGCCCCTTGTTCCAGCAGAAACTAATAAAATTATGGAATCAATGTAGATCGTCAGATTTTTCATAATGTAATGATTTTATTTTACAAGCATTGTCACAAAGAATTTAGGAAGTTTTTTCTAATTTTCTGTCAATGAACGTTCAAATACCTCGACAACTTCTACGTGGTTTCCATAACAGGCTTTGTGCAGTGGTGTGTATCCATCCAGATCGATGCTGTTCAATAACGAAGGATCAATGGTCAACCACTTGTGGAGCATCTCAATTTGACCATTTTCTGCAGCGATCAGGATGGCTTTCTCACGAGGATCTGAATGAACGTTATAATTGTGTGAAAGTTACTTTGAGAGAAAACAAAGATTTTTATTTGTCGATCTGGAATCGTGTTGATCAATTCATCGAATGATTTACACAGATTAGTTCCGCAATATTTTCAGGAACGGAGAAGAGCTTGGTATTAGTGGAGCGGAAATGCAGAAAAGCTCGAAAAAAATGAACGAGTAGAGAAAAATGACAAATCACTGCAGAGTATAAACATTGAAAACCTAACCTTTAGGATATCGTGATTTTTCGACGCCGGTATCGTCGTCTTCCCAGGCGCTAACTTGCATCCGCTCGCTAAGAGGTAAACTCATCATTTTGTCACGAATAGCTTCTAAATCTTGGACCTCGTCACTTTCTTCGTCGGAAGACATCGCGAATATTTTATTTGATTAGTTTCTTTCGCGCAAAGATAAACATACACAACTCTATACGGGACGGCCGCTGATCGGCAACTGACGCGCAGCGCACGTGGATTCTGGCGGGGTGATTGAGAACTGAGACACTCACGTAGCTTTTCTCGATCATTTCCGCTTCCCGCAGTTTCCAGTGAACGTGGGGGAAATTATAGATTTGGTTATGTGTTATTTCAGTTGGAAATGGACTGCATGCGATTGACCGAAACCGCGAATTTCTTCGGCTACAATGGCATTTGCATCAGCAATGAGAAAGCATATCTTTTGCAAAATTCTCTTTTAATCCTGCAGGAAGAAAATCATTTTCGAAGGATATATTATTGGGGACGAATAAACGGAGTGCAGAAAGATTATCACGTTGCTTATGGCTTTGACAAAGACTGTCTCGACGGTCAAAAATACTTCTACAGGTAACGCTTGCTGAATCGTCAATTTTACCCGAATATTTCGTCGTTTTCCAATCGTTCGAGTCAGCATTTCGATAATTTTTACTTCAATTCATTCGCTCGATCGAAGTCTCGATTGTATCGAGTGGCTGCTGATGTCAAAACCTGAAAAGCATGGACGGTTTTTGGCCACTCTTGCAGCCACACCTTTTGAAGGCGATCCGACAGTTATGACTAATGTCCATGACGCCAATCCGGCGTTACCGCCGAACGAAGATCCTTCAGAACTTTTCGAAGTAAATATTTCCCAAAAATCAAAATCAACTGCACATTACTGGGCATTTAAACTCATAGAATTTGTCTTTCACCTAAAAACCAATTGATTTGAGTTCGTACCCAAAGTGGTGGGATTTCGAGGTTAATCGCGAGATCGATTTCCCTTTTCTTGGCCATTGTAGGACTCTGTGCCACAAGAATTGAAGGAAGAAGATCGTTTAGCTTGCATAATCGAACTGATAAATGAGGACGCGATGATTGTACCCCGTGGAGCTTGGTTCAAGCGTCCGAACGGTGAAATAATTGAAAACGTATCGTTTGAGGGATTGAACGAAACGGAGGCTGCTTGCGAAAAATCTTATTTGCATGCACGAGCGCCTCAACAAAAATGGAATACGAATTTATTGACGAGGCCTGATTATAATTACGCCTTCGACTTTCTGGACTCGATCGACTCGGATTTGCCTCACGGTACAAAAAAAATTCCTTTTTTCTCCAAAAATAAAGAAAAATCAATCATTATTTCTATGAAACCAAAAATACCTTCTTCTTTCAATTAAAAATGGCATTTAGGATGCTGGAATCTTCAAATGCACCAAAGTGGTCGTCTGGCTATTCTTCAAAGTTTGTACTGGCCAGGAATGACTTTTTATCACAGAATCAATTCGCCCCACTATGGTTCACTTTACGTTGGACATGGAATGAAGAATTTCGATGTTCCCTTTATGATTCAATAATGCTAATAAATAATTAACGACTCTATTGTCGAAAAATCTAATTACCCAACATTAATTATGGTAATCAGTTGAATAAAAAAAAATCATGAAGGAGCTGCTCGCAAGATGATACAATTTTTTGGATAAAAATTTCGATTTTAGTCTGGATTCAGTAAAAATAAAAACAAAATGAATTCAACTTGAAAAAATTGTCCATCAAAAGTGTCAGCTTTTTATTTGATAACTATATGATTTGGTTGGTCGTAAAAATATAAAAAAGATTACGAAATTGATAAGAAAAATATATATGTAAAAATTTTCATCATCGATCATTAATCGTCGCCCTGTTTTCGTTGACAAGGAGGCGTTGACTCTCGCGGCAAACAAGATAATCCATTACGTTATAAAGTTGCGGCAATTAAGGTCTTGAATACGAGAGGAGCAATTCTGTGGTGTGTTAACATGTTGGACAACTCTGGGCGGGTATACAACGGAATAACGAGATCGTGGCACGATCGGAAATAGAATCGATCAGTAAATAGATCGAGCCTGCCAAATCTTTCTCCCTCTTCTTTTTGCACTTTTTTTGTCTCTCTGTCTCGTTCTCTCTTCTCGACTAGACCATGATGTATCTTTCCTTTTGGTTCTCTGTTCCTTTTCCTGCCTTTTTTTTTTTAAATACGTTTTGCTCTTTTTTCTCTTTCTTTCCTTTTGTCTCGGAGTCTCTCTCTAAAATTCTTTATCTCTTTTCCTCCGCTTTTTCGTTTCTTCCTTTTTTCTCTCCTCCTCTCTATTTTCTTCCTTCTCTTTGCTCCTTTTTTTATCTGTTTCTTTTTAATTATCTTTCTCTCTCTTTTTCTTCTCGTAGATAAAATACACACTAGATTGCCGATTGTCTTTGGCAGAGCTTTAAAGTGACACCGTTTCGTATTTCGTTGGTGTGTATTTGTCGACTCCGCTCTAAAGGAACGCACTTGGTTGCATCTTACACCGGAACGTAACACACATCACAATAGCTCGTCGATCGGAGCGCGTTATTTGTCTCAGGCCCGGTCCGGGTTTGGCCAGCCGTGAATTAAACTCCTTTTTAACATTGCCAACTTATCCAGCAACCAGAGTGAATAAAATTTACATCAAAAGGAGTACCAATTTAAAAAAAAAACTAAACAATATTAATTTTACTATTTCCCGAACGTGATCCTGGCGCGAGTTTTGCAGTTTTGAAATTGTTTTTCCATTATTTTTCTGTTTCAACAATAAATCCTCATGCTGGCAAGTATTATTATTATTATTATTAGGATTTCCGTAAAGTATGGAGTCTCACTTCCGGTCCCCCACTTCCTTTTACTTAAGGCGTCTCCCCGGGGAGTAGAAAACGAGGATCGACCACCGAACCTCGTATTCGCTGTCCTTTTTTCTTATCAATCGATTCCTTTCGACAAAAAGGATCAAAAAATATTAGGGAACATAAAAAATATCGTTTCGAGGAGAAAATGGAAATTTAATTGATTTTTCGTTTGCTTCGTGTTCGTTGGGACGAATCCACTGTTAGACATTTTCAATCACGATGACGATCTTGCTCCTCTGACGGAGACTTCGTACAAACGATCCTGGGACGTCGAGCAACTTTTATAAACGCCTCTCTCTCTCTCTCTCTCTCTCTATCCTCGACATTCTTGCTGATCGTATAGACAAATAATGATAATAATAATAGAATGACCGATTCGATTACGCAACTGCCGAGAACGAGATTGACGTTGAAAATCGTGCATTTTCCAGCGAAACCTTCTTTGCCTTTTTTGTGTCAATTTTACCGATTACGTTGCAATCGACGATATCGAATTTTTATAATTTCGTTAACTACCGAATGCTCCTATTTACCCACTGAGGAAAAAGGGAAATCGGATCATCGACTAGAGGGAAAATCATCTGGCTCGGAATTCGTTGGTCGATGACTGTTTAACGTCAGTCTCGGAATTCTCACATCAAGAGAGAGCGAAGAGTGAAATCAATACGTGAGCCGATTTGGTATGCGTCGCACGGATGGATCGTTTTACGAAGTGCCCTAGAGACCCGACAGTCAATTTCTTTTCTCTCTCTCTCTCTCTCACACACACACTTTCTTTCTATTCTCTCTCTTTCCGAACACAAGTGTTTTTTGGCGCCGCCTAAAAAATTCAACGCCCAACAATGCGTCCCACACACTGTATAGGGTCATTGAATAAACAAAAAAAAATGGAATCAATTTTCATTTTTTTCATCTATTCCAATATTTTTTTCTATTTCCTGCCCGATTTTTAATTTTTATTAGTTTTCAGATGTAGGACGACATGTCGGTGATAAATCTCAAGTTCACAAAGTTCGATAATACGCCATGGGGCTTTCGACTGGTGGGAGGGAGTGATTTCCCTCAACCATTGACCGTTGTCAAAGTAAGTTTTACCTCAGGACTCGACAATTTACTCCAAAATTAAGAGTCCACCAAAATTCTGAACTATTACTTATCAACATCTTGTCAAATTTTCCATTTTTTTTGTTTATCGACGAAAAATACAATTTTTTCACGATTTTTGTTACGATTCAAAATTTCTTTCATCGTCACCAGGTAGCAGAAGAAAGTCTCGCGGAATGCATGGGCCTCAGGGTGGGTGACATCGTAACGAGCTTGAACGATCGTCCTGTGAGCAGTCTGACACATGGTCAAGCTCACGAAGCCCTTGTCCTTGCTGGCAACAACTTCAGTCTAACAATTCTCAGGTTGCAATTTCAGCTCATCTAAACAATACAAATATTCATTGTTATCATTATTATTATTATTATTATTATTATTATTATTATTATTATCAAGTAAATACTGATTTCTTTTGGCGAATTTCTTATGTTTATGATTTGATCGTTTAATCAAATGAAAAATAATATTTGAATGAAAATAATTTTAAAATAAATGAAAATATTATTAAATATATTTTTATTGTATCTATTAAATACATAATAATATAAAATTTCATCAATATTCAGGAAAATACTTTTTTTTTTTTATTGAACGATATTTAAATAAAGAAATTTATTTTTGATTCGTACTTGAGAGATCGCTCGAGCCTTGACCGTAAATTAGATCTCGATCATCGCCAAATAATTGATCGCTATATGGATATAATTATAATTAAGCAATGATTGATCGACAAGTTTATTAGCGTCTCTTTCGAGTCAGTGTCGTTTTCGTCTTGGCGCAGAAAGCTTCGTTCCGATGATCGCCGAGGAAATAGTTCTATTTTTTTGCAACTCTCCAGACATTTGACCAACTTTTTTCATTCGTTTTTTTTTTCGATTTTCTCTCTCGAACCCGTAGACCCGTAGACTGTACCGAGGGCATCGAGGCTATTCAGGAAGACAATATCGTGCCATACAAAATCCCCGTAAGTTTATCAAATTTTTCTTCCGAACGTGGAAGTAAATTTTTTCTGGTTTTTTTTTTTTATATTAGGATTTTTATCGTTTTTCACAGCTCGATCAACTGCCTCCTGTCTTTCCGGAAGAAATACTCGTCGCTCCGGTCGAAGAATATACTTTCGTGGAAGAAACACGCGAGGAAATTGTCGAAGTCGTGCCGGAAGAACCTCCGCCAAAACCCGTCGATCACAACAGCGAAGTCGTTCCTAACAAAGATCTGACTGACGAGGAAATTGCACAGTTGATTCTGGAAGAAGAAGAATTGCTCTTGCCCGATCAAGGGGTTTTGGGGTGAGTCGGAATATATTTTTTATCTCAACGTACATGAGATCTTGAAGAGTTTTAGTGAATCAAAAAAAATCGCAGTTCATCATGTGCTCGTTTACCCTCCGTAGACACACTGGGTCAATTTGACCCCGATAATCTTCGGCGTTACTCTGCGCAGAATTGATAATGCTTCTTTATTTACAATAGTTTTGACTTATTGTTTGAACTTGAAAAATGCAGTGTGAACTTCAACAAAATCCGGCCTCGAGTCCAAAAGTTGAAACAATCGAAAGTTCTGGAAGAGTTGCAAAAAATCTCGCTGGCCGATCCTCCGCGCATTCAAGAGCTCAAGCACACATCGACCTTTCTCCAGAAGCCTCAACGTCCCCCACCACCGTCAAAAAGCGACCTTGAGAATCAAACGAGATCGGAGGGTGAACAGTACAAGGTGGTGATTAAGAAACAACAAAAAAAAAGTGTGACCGAACGATTGTTGGAGCGAGGACTTTTGGAGCCGCGAGAAGATACGGGAACGCCTGAACCGCCGATCGAGGTAAAAGATCATCCTGACTGTAACGTACTCGAGGAAGATGCCGACGTCATTGTCCAGCCGGTAGCCCCGATAAATATTTTGCAGATTGTGCCGCGAGTCCGAGAAATTAGAATTGTTGAAAATTCCCCCGTAGATAATGACAGTTCCGCTGTTTCCGATCATCCACCCAACGCATCGGGCAACCAATTGAAAACTTCAAACATGCGCGATCTCTTGACACTTCTCGATAGCGTTCAAAGCCTCGAGGCTTTATTGTTGCGCAAATGTTCTCAGCAGGATGGACGAGCGTCTCCACCAAGTGACGCGGCTCTGAGCCCGCCACTGTCTGCCGAGAACCTCCCTGTAACCCACGACCCTGATCGCGCCGCTGACACGTGCACACTTAATTACACCCCGTGGTGCAACGCGTTTAAAACGGAAGTTCAACTCGAACTTCCGAGTGACGAAGTTTTCGCAGAATTCACGATCCGCCTGAGCCCTCACGAGGCCGGGGACGGTGTCGGCGAGAACGTGCATTTTTCTGAGGAAACAACAGTCGATCGAACCGACAAACGATTTTACCCATTGATTAGATCGAACGAACCTCAAATAATCGATGAATTTTCCGACAATACGATCGAAAGCGAAACTAATGGTACGTCGATCCCCTGGACGACGGGCAAGAGTAAAAATTCCGGCCAAGATCGTCATTCGGGAAGGAAAAGAAACGGGAAACAAAAATTCGTCGTTCGCGGAAGAAAATTACGTCGAAAAGGCCGGTATTTGGAAAATTGTTTGTCTCGAAATATCTCCTCGATTTATCAATCTGTAGGTCGTTTCGTACGGGGCAAAAAATCGGCCAGACTCACGAAACCATACCCGAAGAAAAATCGTTCATACTTCGCGAGGTTAGTCCGGAAAAACTTGGAATTTTTTCAAAAAGGGAAGAATTATTTAAAATCTGTCATTTTCGAATCTCCGCAAAGATCGACACCGATCGGTCGACGGACCGATTTTCGGAAACTGCGACCGTTGCCCAGGAGGAGAAAGACTTGTCTCAATCGTGGCCGTTACATCGATAAAATCACTTGCGTTTTCTTTTCGTACGCAAGAAAATTGATGAGTCAAAAAAATTCGAAAATCGGGGTTGAATTAATTTCGAAAAAATCGAACCTTCTTTACGATGCTTTCAACGATTTCATACGAACGACCGGGTGCTTCGTTAACGACCGAATTCTCAAAAGAACGAGCGAGCCCCGTTTGCCCCGGAGATGGCGTTACGTTAATTCGGAGACGTGTCTTCGCTCGGACGAAGAAAAATCTCAAAAAACATTTTCATGCACAATCGCGCCTGGAATAAATGACGAGAGTCGCGAATCCGAATATTCCGACGACGAAAATTGCAATGGAAACGCTAGCGAAGGCGAGAAAGATTCCCAAGGTCGCGATAATTCTCAGGAAAAACGACAAAACGTCATCGTCTCCGATGGCATTTCTACGTGCTCAAATTTTCAAGATCTCGTTAAACTTTCGGCATATGCTCTCTTGCCATTCACATCAATAATTTTGCTGTATTTTTACAAATAGCAAACCAAGGACGATTCACTTGACACGATCACGAACAAAAAGTTGGATGTGGAGTCCATTTTCCACACCAATTGATGATTTTCCATTAGATTTTTTTGTCGGACCATAAAACTGAATTGTCAAGCATTCGTGATTGTAGAAAAACGGAATCGTCCTTACTTAATCGTGTACATTTTTTCTTCTCCGATCCATTGATCATGATCTGTTTTGCACATAGAAAAGGTAAACCCTGCAAATGACGGATTCACAAACCACCATGGACCATCTGAAACAAACAAAATACTTTTGAGTAACGTGCTCGTAAGAAAAAAACGCACCAAAACTACGAGCGAACGCGAGAAAATCACAGAATCTTTTTTTTAAATTTTGGCATGCAATTTCACACAGCAAATAATTGCTAACCGTTCAAAAATGAAGGAGAAAAAACACATTTGCTGTGATCCAAATTTTAATCGAGTAGAAAATAATTCGATTAAATGAAAATTAACTTAATTTTCGTGTATTCGAATGGATTTTTGACTCCAATTTCACAGTTTGGAAAAGGCGAATGTTTTTTTTTCTCTAATTTTACATTTTTTTTTGCTAACCGGAAGTGCTTAGTATTTTAAAAAATGACTGTATGACGTAGTGTTAGAAATAAGAAAAAGAAATCATTAGCAATTCATGAACAAGCCAAAAAAGAAACGATGCTGTTAATCGCACCAAATCGTACGAAAATAAAATGGACGTTATTGTCTCTGATCGATCGAAGACGATAGTATCGCGTTCGATGATAAAACCTTGGCCGGTAAAAGAAATCGTAGTTTGCAGGAATCCATTTAAACGAAAAATATTCCCAGAGATCCTGTCCCCCGTCTCCAGCTTTTTGTTTTTTTTGTCTTTGACGAAATTTGAAAAAAAAAAATTGCAAATATCGAAAAATAACGACAAATGAAGAGAAAAAAATTAACCAGATAAAAACGCCAACTCCAACTCCGGAGCCAGAACGATTGTCCCGCGAGGAAGTCTCATCCGAGGCGGAGCCGAAAGCGGAAGTTGAGGAATCGGAGCGCGAGACTGTTTGCGAAGAAACTGAAAATAAAACTGTGCCAGAGATTTGCAGCGAAGAGGCGAAAGACGAAGAGGAAAGTATTCCCGAGACCATGAGTTGTCCAAGAAATGCAAATTTACCTCAACTCCCTAAATTCGACAAGGAAAAAGTCAAGGAATTGGTTTCCACGGAAATAAGCCTCGAGAAACAACTCGAGGCTGTTCAGAATCAATTACTCGCTTTGAAACAATTGCCCAGCGAAATTGAAAATCATCTGAGAATAGTCTCCGAACAATTGCACAAAATAATGGAACTGAGCGGTGTTCAGAATGGAGGTGAGCGCAGTGGACGTCGAAACTCGGCAGGTAGTGGAATTAACATTTTTTTTTGTAGTTTAATTTAAAAAAGTAAAAAAAATCTGAAAATCTACTAAGGAATGTTTGAAAAGCATAATTTTTTAAACTAATTGAATAAATGTTTGACTGGTTTCCATTTTAGTTAATTAACAAATTCAATTGCATTTGTTGCTGCAAATGTATTTGATTTTTCTTGTCCCTGTTAATTATTTTACGTCAATTCTGAGTTGCAAAAAATGTGTCTGGACGCAGAAGAAGAAAGTAACGGGAGAGACGTTGCTGAGGAAAGATCGACGTGTAAATCACCGGTCTCGCCAGTGGAAAATGAACACGAAGACAGAGACGAACATCTGCAAGCCTCGGAGCCCGAAATAAGAGAATCCCCGTCTACAATGATGAGTGACGAGCCACCAATAATTATCGAGCCTGAAGCTGATGAGGACGAGATACCGGAGACGAAAGAACTGGGCGAAGTCAACGTCAAAAGTACGGTCGAAGAAGAAGGCCATGTCAAAAAATGTATCGCAACTTATCAGACCAAAGTCCACAAGTCACGAGAGCCCAGCCCTGCTCCATCTTACGGTACGGAAAAAAAAAAATTGTTTGCGTTTTTATTTCAATATTTAAATCCGTTGAATTTTCTACATTTTTCGACAGCATTTCCCAATGTATTTAACTCTCGAAATTTTGTGTAAAATTTGGAATTTAAAAAAACGTCCCGAATGAGATTTTACATCAATTTTTTCTTCATTCGATTCGTTCGATCCAAATTCTAGGGAGTTACGAACCAGACCCAAATCTTTCACCGCAAGATCAAGTCATACAGGAGCTGAAGGTATCGATAAACGATCCCAGTGTATTGTGCCTGACAATTTGTTCAAGTTTTGTCTCTGTGTCATTTTTTACCGACTCGTATTCGAAGAACCCTGTGAAATCGCTCCCATGAAAATGGATAAACTTAAAATATTTAAATAATGAGAAAAAATGAAAATTTCTGTGGTTAATTTTATTTTTAAAAGATTCTAGTTTCGTTGCAACATCGGTTGTGAAAATTTATGAACCTGTGACTAATTCGGTGAATCGTGATAAGAGTTTGAGAGAACTTTCAATGTGGATCGTTGTTATAAATTGGCAAATACTTCAGCACGAAATTTGATTGTAGGATTTTCGTTTCTTATCGTTATCAATTGAGCGTTGTGAATGTAAACAGTTGTAGAATTCCACAGGCAAATAAAGAGCATGTGTAACGACAAATCCTACTTTCGCAGCACAGAGGCGGAAGAAGGCGCTCCAACGATTTATGGCCCCAGGCTAAACAGCTGGAGCTCACGTATGGCCGAAGATGGAGATGTCCGAATGATTTTTTCAACGACGAAATGATAGCCGAGGTTTTGTCGTCCCAGGCGGAAGTTATTCGTGGTCGAGCTATGGGGTAGTTGTTCGATATTTTTCCATGAAATTCCGATAATCACCGAATCATTAACTTCATGATTTTTATTCAATGCCATTCATACTCAGGGTCAACTTTAAAAAGTTCGAAAAAAATTGGCTACCGAATTACGATCATTTGATGGGCTCGAGCGTATACAAAATGTTGCACAAAATGGAACGAGAACCGAAGACCGGAATTCCGGCGAGACCACCGAAGGTTAACGCGGCCGAAGACATTATCGAGAGAGTGGTGAGTCTCAATTTTTTTTCACGATAAAACGAAGCGAAAATCATTGATTACATTTCTGATCGAACGAGAGCCGGGAAAATTCAAAATTTCGTTCGTTTAATCGAAAAATGGTCTTCTTCTTGATTAGTCAAATCATATGGAAATTCGATATTTTTTCATCTTCGAAACATCACGAATGAATGGTCCAAATCGATGGATCTGAATTTCACAAAAATATCCTACGTGAATATAAGTTTTCTCGTTGTTCCAGAGATCTCCAGCACTGAGTATTGCCGATGACAGGAGCGCTCGAGGTATCAGCCATTAACAAACTCACTCAACTCTAAATGAGCCATAAAACATATATTTATAAATATATATCAACGGGATTAATGACGCATTGTAAAATTAATGAATTTTACTCACACGTGAAAGGCAAAAGTTACAAAAGAAAGAATAATTCCCTCACACACGAGCGGAATGACCCCAATTTACTTTTATAATAACTATATATGTTTTTCGACAATTTGCGGTGAATTGTGCATTTGTCGTATGTATACGTGTACATATTACTTGTACATAAAAAAATACAGCGCTAATCAATATCTAAAACGTTGTAGATTTTGTGTTTTTTTTTTCATATTCATCATCGACCTCTCAGGAATGTTAATAAAAATTCTGATAAGAATTTCATTTAATAATAACAACGGGAATAATAATAATTAATGATAACGATCATAAAGTTCTTTTTCTAGAAAATTTTGCTTGAAGCATTGAGAACTGTTAATTTTCTTTCTGTGACTAGGGAGGCTAGAATTTCATTCATGAAAATCACGAGTTTGGGTGGGAATTTATCCGTGGCTTATTTTTGTTACGCTAATAGTTTGATTACGAGTGGTGAAACACGTATGAGGGAAAAAAGGTCGAATGATGCACCAAAAATGCGTAATCGAGTGATTTCTCTTCGGCACTGGTAAGTGAGACCTGGCTGATGCAGTTGAGTCACGCTTCCATATCTCTTGTGTATACATTAGAATATATAGATGAGTCAGATGTTGATATCTACAGAGTGGCTCAGGAGTCGCGTCCAAAGTTTTACTGCATCAGGCGGAAAAACGTTTGTGGACTTTTCTTTTCACATTAGCACGATTTACTCAGGCTGTGGTTTTTGACGATGACTTTCGACACACTCTGTACCTAAAAATTGATAGGATTCGACTAATTAATCGAAATCTCGTAAACGGCGTGGCAGAGAGGAAAACGTCTCAGGACTTTATACCCCACAGCTTCATTATCTATCTGCTCTGTGAATTTTGGGAATGACTTTTGGGACACCCTGTATATCCTGAAAAATTGATCTACTGATATCTGGAGAACGGTGCGGCGGAGAGAAAAATGTCTGAGGACTTTTCTCGTCGGAATTTCGTGGACTATTCGAGATCGTTGTTATTCGGAATCACTTTCGGGACACCCGGTATGTACCACAATGGAGCAGTCTCGCTGTGTCCATAGGTGGGCCAAGCCAAAGACATCTCTCTCTTTCTTACCTTTTTTTCGTTTCAACTCGCGCTCCCTCACTCCGCTTCTTAGTCTCCTCGCGATCCTCTCACGAACTAACCGTGGTCTGAGGAGACCGTGACGTAGACACTGAACAATTTATGTAAAAGCATTCTAGGCATGATTCACGAACTAGTTCGCGGAGTATACGCCGCCTCTCCTCGTGACCGCCACCGGGCGAGAGCTCATATGATGCAGCTGTGACCACAGAGCAATGAGAAAAGGATGATGAGGGTGGTCCTCCATGGCATACTTTCATCTTCGTCATCATCTTCAGATATACGAACGTCCAATTCCGAGACGAATATCGTGAGACTCTTCAGAGAAACTTAAAAATGTCTTTTCAGTTTCCAGTCATTCCACTTTGACACCGAAACTCGAAACATAATAACAGTCGTGCTAATTACACGAAAAAAAAAAACATTTTTTAAATTGTAACTCAAGTCTGATGATCCCAATAATTTTCGCTTATTCTGCTTTCTGGAATCGTTTGACACGCACATCGAGCCACATTACACTCCAAGTTTTTCGTCTTGTAAAGGATCTTATTTGCTTTGTCTTCATTGCCAGGGACTTCGGGGAGAAAAGATAAAGAAAGAGAAAGAGCGCATCAGGGACGAGGTCGTGGAATGCGCGGTAAACAGCAATACATATACATACACAGCAAAAATACAGGAAAACGAGTCTCGATCCGGCCTCTTAGTTGTACGTACTACGTGCATATACGTTACTAACCATCGTTGCACTACATATCACACGTATATGTATATATGCACCAATATGCATATACAGGGTGTCCGAAAAGTGACATGCCAAATTTTTAGGTTCAATAGAAAACGTAATTCTGAATAGAAAAGTCCTCGGCAGTTTCTCTCTTGGATGCATCGTTGTCGAGATATCAATCGATTAGTCCCAATCGATCAATTCCTCTCCAAACAAACTCAGTCCCCCTCATCACGAAGCCTCACTGGCGATGCCTAACGAATCAATATCTCGTCAACGGTGTATCGAATCAAAAGATCGCCGCGGACTGATTCGTTTACAATTTCGCGATCTCTTTATTTTGTTAATATTCGTACCAACCTTCGGGACATCCTGTTTGTATGTGAGACTACTCTTTCGTCGAGTTCCGCCAGCCGGTTGTGAACGAGAGGGAAAGACAGATATTATCTGACGAACGAGTGAATTGAGAGTGCAGTCGTTGGCTCCGGAGCGTCCCACTAAGAGCGAGGGAGTAAATAATATACATGAATTAAAATAAATAAATGAAACTATTAATTAATTGATTGATGAAGTAAATTACCGAAAAAAAACTTTCGTCGTCGCGACCACGCGAATGTTCACAACCCTATCTCACGAGCTCAAGCCCAATTACCAAAAAAAAATCATCATCGAAGCAACTCTATACACTAGACACGATAAAAAATGATCAATTAATAAAATATGCGTTCAAATGGGCGCGGAATGCGCAATATACAGTCCTCATGCTTGTATTATTCCAACAAAAGAGATACTCGTGCTTGTTCAGCGCAATTCATGAATGCTAAATATTCACTTGGCCCGAGCCAGGCATTAATCTACAGATACACGGCAGATAAAACGACATTATAGGTGATCGGGATTTCGTTTATCCTCAAACGTATGCAAACATCGATATGCAATTTCGCGTCATTTTCTGCAGTAACAAATAAAGATATTTGAATAATTATTAAATTATTATATTTAATTTATAATTGAATTCACACGTTCATTATCATAAAATAATAATTATTGAAATGACCTTGACATTAATCAAATTTGACGTTAAATAACTCGATACTAATGAAGATTCAATCATTTTAATCGCTAATTATAATTCAATGGAATGAACGAATGAATCCGTGTAAACACATGTATTGGGTGTTAATGTAATGTACAAGGAGCGAGTGTGCCAATGCACTGGGTGCAATTGCGAAGCATTATTCGTAAGGTGCTTCCTCTCCGCCTTATTCCACCACCATCCGGGTTAAACCTCCGGTTCTCCAGGGAAAATATCGTCGGAGCAGAAGGGAGTAACGACAAGGAAAAGGAAGGAAGAGGAGGAGTGTGAGAGCCGTGCGAGAAGGCAAGAGGGAGAGAGATTCGAGAGGGAAGAGACGAGAAGACGAACATAATAAAAAGAACAGGAAAGAGCGTAGAAAAAAAAGTTTGAAGAAGAAGCGACGAAGAAACATCGGAGGAAGGGATGCGAGTGAAATGTCGAGAATGCCGAGCCTGCGATCCTGATCTCCCACCATCGAGGTACGAGAATCCCCACCATCGTTCTTACTACGACGATCCAGCGTGTGCGGTAAACGGTGGGGAAAAGCGGCGAGACGCACGCGCTCTTCGACTCATACGATACGACTCTTTTCACTACACACTCCCTTACTCTCTCTCTCTCTCTCTCTCTCTCTCTCTCTCTCTCTCTCTCTCTCTCTCCCTCTCTCCCCCTCTCTCTCTTTTCCCCCCCCCCCGTTACAAAACACACATTGGAACAAGGGACTCCCTTACTCTCTCTCTCTCTCTCTCTCTCTCTCTCTCTCTCTCTCTCTCTCTCTCCCTCTCCCCCTCCCCCTCTCCCCCCTCCCTTCCCCCCCCCCCCCCTCACCACATCTAACAGAC
>JAPYYS010000361.1:0-80906 GCA_030522525.1 Campopleginae sp. 14b
ACACAAACACGTACACACATAGACACAGACACGAGACACGCGTACTCGAATAAATGAAAATAACGAGAATAAAGAGAAACTCGTGTAATATTAACGGATGAGGAAAAGATGAAGAAAAAAGAGAAAAAACCTTAGGGAGCACCGCTTTGAAAAGAAAACGAAAAAAACGAAAAAACAAAAAAGAAAAAAAAAAAAACAAAAAAAGACACACGAAAATTGCGTGCAAGAGGTTCTATCTAGTTTGATGAGCTCGAATTTCGATTAACTATCGTAGGCGAACGTAAGAATGTAATAAGCGTTACTTTTTTTCGTCAAGTTTGTCCTTTGACTGTTTTTTCTTTTGCTTGAATAAAAGTTGTCGAAAGGCCGTGTATTAAAGCATTATCCGTAGATGGCGCACTTCGAATAAGGAGGTCAAAGAAAATGGAAAAAGTAATAAAGAAAGAAAACGATAGAACGATATGAGAAGGAAGCGAATGACTACGTAAACGTGGATGAAATGCTGTAAAAATGACGAAAAGCACCAATATTATTTTCCACTGATATACATTATTTCCTGGCTCGTCCGAAACAATACACAAACGGAAAAGTTGAATAAAAGGATAATTTAACTTTCCGGTTAAAGGAAAAGACGAGAAAAAGAAAAAAATACGAACTAATCACCGATAAATACCTTTTTATTACCCTTTTTGCCAATTAGACGCTACAATCAATCCGTCGACGTAAAGAAAAAAAATGAAATTCATGAAATATGATAAAATAACTTTGTGACAATCTTCGATTTCCTTTTCTTTGATTTTTCATTGCTGCGCCCTGCCCCCTCTTTGTCGCATTTTTCTTTATTCGATCCTGTTTTTAGTATCGCCCATACCAATGTTCACATTTCTCTCCTCTTCCCCCCTCTGTCCGCCCAACACCCGAAAAGCTTGTTACATTTGTATTTTCAACGACGAACGAGTGGGAATGTAAAGCGTTTTTATTTATAATAAGTTGCCGCGAAGGAGGAATAATAAAACAAAAGGATATCGCGTCGAAAACGAAGAATAAGAAAATAATGATGATTATTATTATAACAACATATTAATTGTATCGAAATGTTCAAGAGGGTGAAGATTCTTTCCGGGACTCACCATCGTTATCAATTACTATTACTGTTACTGTTATGATGCATATATTATAATTATTATTACCAATTATCGCCATTGATTCAAGACCACTGGAAACAACAAAGGAACAAAAAAACCAACAAATCTCTCGGATTCATCGTCTTTATTCTCATTCATCTTCCTTTTTTATTTTATACTATTATTTCAACCTTTTCAATAATTCATCATCAATTGCATGATAATCCGATGTTTTTTTAAGTGCTACGAGCAAGCCGTAACAAACGATCGATTAAACATGGTTAGACTGTCCGAGAGCGCGACCACTGCGCGTTTGCCTATTTATTAAATCATCATATTTTTACTTGCTTTTACGAGCTTCAAGCCGGCGTCGAAATATTCTCCGGCAACCTTCGATCTACATATGCTGTCAGATGTTGCGTGCATGGATAGCCACATTTTTCCTCCCTTCCATTTATTAAGACCCTCCGCGAAAACGAAATATCATATTAATATCCTATCTTTTCATTAAATATTTATTGATTAATGATATTAACATTTTATCCGGTCATACCTGGCCCCCAGGTATCTCGATCATTACGAAAGTTAACTGCATGAACGTGTGCAATCTCGCTAGAAAAATTCCATCTTTTTATCCGACTCTCGCTCGTCCCCGGTCTCCTCTCCCCTTTTCCCTCATCCCTCTTACTCTTATGCGCCATAAATCGAGACGAATTGACAGAAGGACCATGGCGTCCCAAAAATCTTTTTTTTTTTTCACGCGAAAATTCGCTCGATTAAAATCCAAAAAATATTCAAATTCACGCGGTCAAACAGAATAAAAGACGGAAACGACGTAGGCTAGAAAAATTAATCAAAAATATACGTGCATGCCCCTCGCCCTCACTGGGCAATATTTCATGCACGAACACGCGAAGAGGGAGGGAGACAGAGAGAGAGAGAGAGAGAGAGAGAGAGCGCGTGCTAAGGGTGGAGAGGAGACGAAACAGAGACGTTCTAGTTAACAAAAAAATCGCGTTATTATTGAATACAGAAAACTAAGAATATATAATTCACCACTATGTGTCTTGTGGCTCGGTGATCGAACTAGTGAATTATCACAATAGATTACAAGACTATTGTATAGCTATTTATATGATTATTAATAATATAATTAAACACTCGAAAGAAATAAAACAGTAAGATACTCCGAATATATACGTCAAATCCGTTCGAACTTAAAGATTTGATTACTCGCTCATGTTACTAATTAACTTGGACGTACTTCATCAACATACTTTTAAATATATTAAAACGTCATACTAGCTGCTGCGAATTCACTATTAACGTTACTACTACTTTACTCTTATTCTAATATCTCACTACTGATCGCCATACATATATATGCGTGTGCGTTTATACACGAAGTGAAAATATGAAAAATTTCTAAGACAGTTGCCTGCATACCGCGTCGTCGCTCTCGGAGACCCAAGCAAATACATAAATCACCGAAACCAAAATTTTAATGGAAAACATCGATATTTCGATGAACACGTTTAACTTGGCTTTTTTTTACTCATTCCAAAAATTTGCTCATTGCAGCAACAAAGGTTCCACCAAATGTATTCGATAGAAAGCAAATATATCGCAAAAATAT
The DNA here is from genome assembly GCA_030522525.1 of Campopleginae sp. 14b. NCBI lineage: Eukaryota > Metazoa > Arthropoda > Insecta > Hymenoptera > Ichneumonidae > Campopleginae sp. 14b. The sequence goes on from JAPYYS010000361.1 coordinate 2,761, forward strand.
GGAAAATTTTTAAATAACTCAAAAATATTTAGTTTACAGCGCGTTTATCAAAATATCGGAGTTTTTCAACAGAATTAAATTTCCAGGGCGGCTACTTTTTTGTATGAAATTAGGCGATAAATTCCGAGTTTTCCGCTATTTTTTTTTTTTTTTTTTTTTTTTTTTTTTTTTTTTTTTTTTTTTTTTTTTTTTTTTTTTTTTTTTTTTTTTTTTTTGGTTGTCTTTTTTCTCATTTTCTTTTTGTTAATTGGATTGAATTACTCGAGTGTATTCGATAGTTATGCATTTTATGCAACGTGCATTGTATTCTTGTCGATCGAAAATGTCATGGTCGCATCGTTGCCATCTCCATTCAAGTAAATGTCATGGATATTAATCGTATAATTAGTACATTTGAATATTCCGGTCCCTGTACAGGCAGCAGACCAAGTTAATTGAGTTTCGATCCAAATTTAATGAAAAAATAATAATAATAGAAACGAAAGAAAAATAATGGGAAAAGGGATGAAACCATTGCGGCATCGAGGCTCCATAAGGCACCATAAGGACGCATTTGACATCGCGATGTCGCGGATGATCTCATTTAATGAAGAAACAGGAAAAACGTCGTCAACGTCATCAACGGCGTTCGCCGAGTCGCCAGCTGGAAACGGACGCGTGGAGCAAGAAGAAAAAGGAAAATAGAGTTTTTGGCAAAAAAAAAAAAGAAAAAAATTGCAACGTCGAGGAACGCCGCGTCGGAGGAGGAAACGATTCCGCAGATCGAAGAAAGGGCTCGAATTAAATGCAACAAAAAGTTAGTACAAACAACGAGTTTCGAAGAAAAAAACCATCGACCGCGCACCTCGATTTCGTACTCGAGTTTCATTCAACTTTCCTCTCACTGCGTAAGAGTTACTGAAAATCCCTGAATGCCTAATAGAGAGGAGAAACTCAATCCTCAAATTTCCACCGAATGTCGAACGATCCAATGACTCTCCCTTTAGCCACAACCATCCGAGGAGTCCGATAGATGGACCGCCGATTTTGCTCATCGGCGATTGCGACAAAATGATACGAAAAAAAATAAAACAAAAAAAAAAAGTTCCACGATGTCGAAAATAAACCGATAGTGGGTCGCGGACACTCGAATATTCAATTGGATCAAAACTAAAAAATCAATAATCGCTCTAAAAGTTGCACTAACTAACGATCGAGATATTGCACCGTGACTAACTGAATTAAATAAAATAATAGTCTGTATCATTCGTCATATAGTACGCGCACGCACATTGTATGTAAATATTAAAATAAAAGAGTTGAAGTTCTCATCATTCAAATACGACGAAATAAACTCATTTTTTTCATTTTTTTTTACATAGCAGAGCACACAATTTTTCCACAGTATTTATCAACGATAACGGCAAAGTCTTTGCTATTCTAAAACTGTTGGTCTCTTGAAATATTGGAATTAGAGCATTAACCGTTCGGATGCAGACATCCTACAAGTGCATATGTGGTCAATCCGACCCGCTGCGTTTTCCGAACCAGTTCTATTCTGGCAAATGTATTTATTGCTTGTTTTCTTTATTTTTGGCAGTAAATAATCGATATTTCATGGTAGAAAATGAATTTTTTGACCAAAACGAAAATAAAATGCTAAACAATCGTTGACAAAAAATTATTAGGGTCAAAATGACCGAGTGTGTACTCGGAGACTCAATAATCAAAATAATGAAGAAAAATACGTTTTTCGATCAATTCGAACGATGCGAACTTCAGTGTCATTCTAAATACCGTGCACGAATTATGCCCTACTTTTATTATATTCCGTGCAATGTGCGAACCGTCATACTTTCCATATTGATCTACAAATGTGTAAATATACGATTGTGTATATATACGAACTATGCAACTGTTTGGGATTCTGGAGCTACCGTATCGGCAAAAAGGTTCGAGGCGACGTGGCGTTTTCTCTTCTCTCGGCTCTATATTCGTCCCGATTTTGTCAACTCGTCATACCGAGAAGCTGATCTCGTCAAAAAAGAAAAGAAATAAAACTCCGAATATATAAGGAAAATCTTGTCTCGATTATCGAACGAAAATTCGCCTATTTTCTCGGGAAATCTTGTTCGTTTGGCGGGAGTCAAATTTCGTCGTCTTTCCATTTGAAAAATCATCAACGAGTTGACTAAATTTAAAAAGCCGAAAAGAACTACGTATAGTCAGCAATCCAAAATCGCAGCGCTCCACAATCCGTTGCCCGAGCCTCGAACGAACCGGCTGAAATGTACGCGCGGCAGGTACAGCTGAAAAGTTGAGAATTGAACCAAGAATGTTGCGTTCGAAATGAAAAAAAAAAAAAAAAAAAAAAAAAAAAAAAAAAAAAAAAAAAAAAAAAAAAAAAAAAAAGAAAAAAAAAAAAAAAAAAGAAAAAAAAAACGATAATATCGAATAATCGTATTTGTACCACGGAATAGGGCGTGCGGTGTTCCCTCTCGCTCGATGCCGCTTTGAATGTCTCTTAGGTATGGCCAAATAATCCTTAACGATAAATACAGTTGAAGGAAACATGAAAAAGACAAAAAAAAATCGGGATCAACCCGGGGACATGAATGAGAACGCTTGAAATCGAAAAATTCGTCAAAAATTTGGTGAAACGATAATAAACGAAAGCGAACGGAAGGAAAAAGAGGGCAGGATTTAAATGAGTCGCTTGGGGTGATTTTGGAGCTCGGGTTACCGTTCTAGATTTAATCCTCACTATTGTATATCACAGCAGAGACGAGACGATGCGAAACACGTTGATCGTGATCTATATGAATAATCCAGGCCTCAGGCGGATCGAGACGAGTCGATGGATAATCTAGAAAAAAGATTCTCGGCTCGTAGTCTTTCGTTTTCTTATTTTTCGGTGATTCGCTTATCGAAGGATCCTGCGGCAGGCTGCATCTATAATGAGAAGATAAATCTTTCTCGGACGAGTTTTGCTGACGCGGACCTGACGATACGTCAATCGCAATGGAGAGAAAAAATGCATGGCCAAAATGCGAGGATGCGGAAAAAAGTAATTGAACGGGAAACGATCCAGGCTGCGTTGCAAGGGGGAGGAAAAATAATAAAGAGAAAGATGAGGAGATGTAAAAGGGTTATGTCCGGGGAAGTGGACGTAGCGAGTAACTCGGTTAATCAGAGGAAAAATCATATTTTTCTGTCGTTACTGTTATCAACTAGGAGGGTATCGCATAGTAATTAAAAATAAATATTTTAATGAAATTAAAATAAAATAAAACACACAGATAAATAGAGTTAAGAAAAGTGGAAAGAACGAAGAGATTTAAATAAATAAAACGTTATCGGCTATCATTTGATAAATTGTCGTCAACGATGCATGGAGGATCGGAATTCGGGCGACTTGTTTTAAATTCATGCGAACGAGCGCTATTTCATCCGACTCTCGATATAATCCCGGGGTCATTGATTTATTTAACGAGGCTTATATTATCCATATGCGACGATAAGTATGAGTGACGAGTGTGGAATAAAGAAAAAATAAAAAAACAGAACGAATGAAAAATAGTGTAAAAATGTTGGCTTCTACGCGGCGGTCGATTGCCATTTTTAACCGATCGTTTTCGTCCAACCTTTTTCTTCTTCATATTGTTGTTAAAACGGTCTTTCATCATTGCGCTTGATCAGCTGCTTATTCCCTGCGCGCAATCACAAATATACTAAAGTTGAGCCGTTAATACGTTACGTTTATAATGACACTTGAAATAAATATCCGACAAGCACAACTTTCCGATTGCATAATCGAGGCATCGTCCTTTCCGCGACAACCGGTCGAACGCACCAAAACCAATTTATTCTTTCACCTCGTCACAATTGTTATATCTTGGCGCGTTTGAGGCTCCAACTTTAAACTGCCCTTAGGGATAGACAATCTAACCCGCGGGCCAACTTTTAACTATTCGTTCCTCACTTTTCTAGCTATTTCAAACAATTTTTCACCAAATTTTATTTCCTCCACGCCACTCGCTTCGCCATGAAAAAAACAAAAAGCGATTCATCCACCGATAAGTCAAATTATGGCTTTCAGAACAATTTCACCAAAAAGCAACCCGTGGCCGAAATATTTACCGCGGTTTATAGTTTCAAGGTCAAAAAAATGGCTCGTTTAACCATAGAGGGTTAAACGCGCGTTCAACCGGATGAAAACCTTTTCAAATTACTCTGAGATTAGTTTTTTTTTTCTCAAAATGGCATTAGGACAAATTTATTATTCAATAACCCCAAGTCGTATTCCAAATCGTAGTATTCCCGTAAATACGCCATTTTCAAAATAAAATGTCAAAACATTCGTTGCTGTCAAATTTTTCCAAATAGATCGTTAAAAAAGAAATTTTTCGGCTCAAAATGACTCGGTGTCTTCGTCACAACTCTGCGTGTTTAATAAACACTGTTCCTGGATAACTTCATTCCTAAGTACCTCCAACATTTTCCCTCGATGACTTCCAATTCGAGTTATTCGCGAAGACAGAGTTTCTAACACACAGAGACACATTGCAGAATAACGACGCAAAGAGACAGTTGCATGCAACAATAATGATAACTTGGAGTTATTGAAAACTAGAGGCATAAAGTTATGCTCCTGCTGCCATTTGGATCGTTGATAAAATTCCCACCAGTTGGATCGTGCCGTTGCCCTTAAATTTAAGCTTGAAAATATGAAAAACAAAAAATCAGCAAAGAAAAACGAAGATCATCAGAATCTACAAAGTTGATAGAAACGATTGCCACAAATCCGAGAGAAAGAGAAAGCAAATCTAAAAACAATAAAGAAAGATCGACGACTGTGCGCATTAATATTAAAAAAAAAAAACAAGACCGAATCCTCTTTTCAATGGTTTTTATATGAAGAACTGAAAAAAAATATGAAAAAAACGAGACAGTGTTGTGGCTTCGTTGAGAGGAAAGATTAAACGTTGGTCTCGTGGCGCATATGTACAGATGAAAATTGGAAAGTACGCGCGCGGTTGAGCTGTTGTAAGAAACACTGGAAAGAATGATGTTGTCACATTGCAAAGGTGCACATACGAGAGAATGCGATTTTACATGTTTGTAATAAGCTCTTTACGTAACTAAACTCACACAGAAGCAGACGAACGAACGGAAAAATAATGGGAAGCCGGATAAACGGAGAGGATAAAGACAAATTTTCAAAAGCAGGCTTTGGATTAAAAGTCTGAGTTCATAAAGTTGGTCAAAAAAAAAATGTGTGATGCGAGAATACAAAAATACGAAATGATACCGTGGGCTCGGTCTTGCCTACGTTGTACATAAAGCACTGCCCCACTTATACCTGAAATAATAATAATAATAACAGTAATAATAATAATTAATAATAATAATTAATAATAATAACAATAATAAAACTGATCGATTTACGCGACGATCGAGTCTGCTCGAACGGTCCAGGTTCTCACTCGGAGAAAGAAACTTTTCTCCCTCGCTGCTGCCTCGGCATCGTATCGTCGTGGATCGTTGAAAAAGTCGCGTCGCGCATAAACACGAGGAAACAAAATGTAGCAGCTTCGTCGTTCGTTGAGCGAGACCGAATGTACACGAACAACACGATGAACAACTTTCGAACGAAAGTTCTGACGTGCGATAACTTTTGCGATTATAAATCGATTAAGTATGAAAAAAAATCGTGTGGGAAAAAGGTTAGGGTGCGGCGGAGTAATATGACGACGGAACAGAGAGAGAGAGAGAGAGAGAAAGGATTTGGCGGGAGTAAATCGGTACACTATATTGCTGTATTACAAATAAACTGGGAGAAAAGCCGGGTGAAGAATTTATTCTAGAAAAGAAATACAATCCTTGTATATGGTATGGATAAAGAAAAGAAAAAAACTAGCTAATTAAATGAATAAATAAATAAGGAAACAAACCAATTAATATAATGAATTGTGAGGGAAAACACTCGCGGTCCTGTTTATATAACGAACTGCCCCCGCCGCGAGAAACGACTAGGCGCGAGGATAAAGAAATACCAAGCAAATATATACGCGATGAAAGAGATTATTAAACAGCAACAACTCATTATATTAAACACATCATTATAATTATTATTGTAATTAATAAATAAAAATAGACATTACTGTCGAATTATATTCATTTGAATAACTCATCGTGAAACAAATAACAAAAGTCTTTGAGAAACGCGCACTACGAAATGTCGCCGTTTTGGCGCTGCGAGCGAATCAAAGAGAAAACCGGCGTGTCTGCGTCTGTCAAGATGAGTTACCGCGTTTCAAGGTTAGACCTGCATAAAGACATTCATTATCCGCTCCGTTACGACAAAAATAATAAAACTTTCGTTGTCTTCTCTCTCTTCGTGTTTCTTTAAACTCTTCGTGTCTATCGACCGGATTAACGAATATCGCGCTTCAACGAGCGACTGTAATAACTTCTCTAGCAAGGATATAATAAATTATAGCCACGATATTGCGCGAACTTTGCATTGTTTATATGCAACGAATATCATACGTCGCTATTATCGTTTTTTTCTTCGTTCGAAACGTCTCGAAAAACGTTGTTAATTCTTCACTGTGTTGCTGTAAAACATAGAAAATGGAGAATTTCGTTGCAGTATATAGCATGATCAACGACGTGAGAACTTCAACATTATTCGCGCGCGGCTAAGCGAAGCAAAAACATGTAACGACACACGTAAACGTTGCCACAGAGGAGAATAAATAATTTACTCTACATTTTTTTGTTTCATTTTGCCGATTAAAATTCTAATGGATAACACAAAACGGCGAAAAGGAATGAATAAACTTGGTATCCTCCTTTACAATATATTACATTAATTTCTCCCGCGATTTATTGGATCGAGCTATATACGTGAAGCACAAGAATGACCAATTAAGATGAAAAAATGGCCGGTCATCTCTCCATGGCCTTTCGATCGAAAAAGGATTCACTTCTCATCTCAATGTCGTTAATAATAGACTTTATTATTTTTTCATATACAACAAAACAAATAAAATGGCATGTACGAAACAAAAGATGTGCTTGACGTCTCCGTATAGCGGCTCGACGATATGTGAAACGTACGTCGATCATAGACTATAATCGCGACTAAAGTCATGAGATGAGCGCAAGAGAGCAACAGAAATGCCCACCAATGGGCTATTAGACAGACACCGAGACACGAATGGAAGAGAAAAAAAGCCGACATTCACACTTGGGGGGGTGCAACTATACTTTTCCTGCAGAATTTTGTTGAATAATAAATGCGTGAGTAGCTATATATAGTCGTAGTTATTCCCGATTCCTAGAAATAGCAAGACAAGCGCGATGAGGTGCGTATTGAACGAAATACAAATAGTTCATTAGTCGTTACGATAATAATCACAATGATAATGTTAATAAATAAATTCTGTTATATACTTGAACTTGTACGTATTGACGAGGTATATTCCCGGTCGAATAGTTGCTCCGCTGTTATAACTTCGAGTTCCTATTTTCACTGTATTTTCCGGTTGTCTAGAATTACTACAACTCGATCCATTGATGAGTCCTTGGACCGAGAAATTCGGAGCGATTGGCTATAAAACTCGACATTTTCGTTCATTCACCATTAACCTGGGACTTTATATATTTATATAGAAACTAATCAAGTTATACATGTATTATTGGTAAAAAAAAATCATCCCGCGCGTCCTCGAGAAATAACCGACGATTCAGTAATTGTTTTCGTCGACGAACGACCCACCAAACTCTCTCCTCGCGTCGAATAGAATAACAACAAACCCTCGAATCTACTGACTCTCGCGATCTTTAACACTGAACATATATATATCATGTAATACCTTGTACCCCTTGTACCAATATGTATATATATTATGCATGTATACATACATACATACACATACACATATATTATCTGCTTGGACTGCTGGCGCTCGCTCTGCTCAAGCAATGCGTATAGCGAACCAAAATTATATATAAATTATGATTTATTTATAAAACGAAATACGCGTCGCTTTTTTTACGCCGCATCCCTTCATTATCCTGGATACTGCTACTGAAAAATTATTCGCGTTCTCCCATCTACTTTTAGTTAATTCTCCGAACAATATATTATGCGACGCTCCGCGCACAGCTTTCCCCTTGTCAATTTCCATATATTATTTCACTTATATTTCTAACTGATTAATCGAACGAGGAATTATAAATAGAATGAAATTTTTGAAATCACCTGAAAATCGCGTCTGAAACGTCCATCGCTCGCTATATATACTAAAATCATGTCATATCAATGTTTTTGTCAGTTACTCTGACCGGGAATATAACCGATTCGGGAAAAATTACCCAATGCTCGAGCCACGATAACAAACCATAGGAGCATCTGACAAACGATTTATTTGTCCCAACGATGATCGTCGAACGAATCACAAGAAAAAAATATGAAATACCGAGTCGAAGCCAAATTAGATAGCTTCACCCGGCCGAAATGACAAGCAGAACTATACACGGGGCAACACCGCGAGGATTACGACACATCTGACACTGACGTTCCGGCTTTTTTTCCTTGTTGCTTGGTTGGTGTACATTTCGAAACACTTGTTTACCCTACTACCGACTGAGGAGTTGAATTTCATGCAGCACCGGGCGATATGTATCGTTACGTACGTTGCGAGAAATATACAGGTTAGTTTATCAATTATTTCAATTAATATTCTGCGTAATTATATATGCTAATGGTTTAGCTCGGCGTCAAAAAAATCAAGAATGACTAATACGTACATGACTTTTAATGACATGGAAACAAGTTTTTTTATCCCTTTTTGTGCATCGAATCAGTGAGAAAAATAAGAGCATGGCTTTGACAGTGAAGAATATAGTAAAAATTGTCGTTTCAATCGTCGCACATGTACTTTGATGAGATAAGATTTGTTTCATATCTCTCGGCTGCGAGCAGATTCGCAATTTCTGCACCAAAACAAACGATAATACGTAAGACGCAGTTCTGGAAACGAAGAGATACATGGATCGTGACAATAATGGAAGCATGCTACGACGAAGACTTGTCGGAAAATCCATTTTTCAAAGTTCTTTGTCAAGAGCACCCGTCGCTCTTTGAAAAAGTCGTCAACGAGGGTTTAATCGTTTGTGTACCAAGATGCGGAACTTTGACCAAATGTGCCCTCTCAGAAGATGATTTTCTCTGCCACATCCTCTTTCCTTTAGAGGACGCTTCGAGTCCTAGCTTTCGCACTTTAGCCGGCAAAGAGGTCAAACTTTCCAATCGAGTGCTCACCGTCGAGTACGACGTTGTCCAATCCTGCTCAGCTCATCTGCTCTTTGAGGAAACTTTTTACACCGAGCAATGCGCAAAGTATTCTTTGTGGTAAGAACATTTGGTCCGTTTTCCATGTGTCAAACTATATTCCTTTATCTTTGATTAATCTATGAAGAAAATAAACAAATGAACGCCGCTAATTTTCATTGTCGAATAAAAAAAAAAGTTTGCCACGTTGGAATGCAATGAAATTCTGTTTCTTTTGGGAGGGTCGGTGCGAAAATTGCCATGATTTTTTAAATTAAACAAAATAATGAATGGAAACACGTGAATTTCATTGGACACTGACGTCGCAAACTTCGGTATCATTCCATTTTTCTTTACATTCGAATACTCTTCATTCAGCTTGATCGCTGCGTCAATTAATTTTTATTGAACCGTCGCTTGGCATTGAAAAATTCTTTGGAAAAGAATGTTCGCAGTTGGTTTCATTATTGTCTCCAATTTGATGAAATTTTCTGAAAATAGAAACGTTTCATAGTGTCCCGATCGAATAAAAACTAAAGACTACAATTAGACTAGAATTCGTAGTCACACGTATAGTTTATCGAAATGACATTGGATAATAAGATTTGATTGTGTTCTGACAAAGGTGTATAGAGCATCCGTTGGAGCGGCGGAGTATCTCAGAATCGGGAGACGACGTTCCCTCGGTGACGACGCTTCGAGAGGCTCTGGATTTTCTATGGACGGAAGTATCGAACAAGGAGACAATAAAAAGCATGTCAATGGCAATAGAGGAGTTTGAAGAGAGCCACGAGAGCCTGGAGGAGGAGACGATCGAGACTCAGCGGGAAGCCGTAGCTCGACTAAACGCGATTAATTTGTCAACGCTCCTGGAGGATGAGCGTTTACGGGCAAAGACAGAATCGAACGCTCATTATTTAGGTACGGTAAAGATCGCGGCCGAAACTTACACACTACACGGCTTACGAAACATTTTGCCGCACTCGGTAGCAGCGAGAACCCGCCAAGAGGATGCGTCGTTGAACAAAATCATCAAGAACCTGCATGACGTTCAATTACGCGATTTGGGAATATCTTCCGACATGTACGACGAAATATTACGTGGTAAAGTGGAATTATCTCGGCTGGCGGTGTACTCGACGGCTCTCGGCAAAATAGCTTGTTTGAAAAAATCGATACGGTACGCAACGGAACAAGTTACGAAAAGCCGTCTCCTTTCTTCCGACGATATTCTTCCGGTCCTGATATTTCTCGTTATAAGAGCAGGAGTCCCAAATTGGATCGGTCAATTGAAATTTATGAAACAATTTCGTTTTTGCACCGATTCGAGAATAAACGAAACCGACGAAGCCGGCTTTTTGATAACTTGTTTGGAGGCTGCGATCGAGCACGTTAGATCGGGAGACCTTGGAGCTACCACCGCCGCCGCCGCCGCCTCCGTCGCGACCGTCGATCAAAAATCGAGTAACATCACCACCGGAAGGATAAAAAACGACGAGATGACCGAGGATACAATCCCACTGGCCGATTTGTTCACGGCCGTGAAAAAATCGAATTTGTCAGAAGTTATAAAAATACTGAGTTCCGGAAGTTGCGCAAAAATGACGGCGACGACCGAAGCTTTGAGATTGTGTCATCCGTTGTGCACGTGCGAAAAATGTGAGACAAAAATGGCAGGCGCGTCGTTGAAGCATCAACCAACAACGGTTCGTTCGCGAGACGATCGCGGAATGACCGCGACGCACGTCGCCTCGTTGTACGGTCACGTCAACATCGTCGATTATCTTCTGGAGCACGGGGCTGACCCAAACGACGCAGACGGAGATGGCGCGACTCCGTTGCACTGCGCGGCATCCCGAGGTCACCAAAATACTCTGTTGATTCTATTGCACGCGAATGCCGATCCGAGGCTAACGGATTCACGAGGAAACACACCGTTGCATATCGCCTCCGATCACGGACACGAGGGCTGCGTCAAAGCGCTCCTCTACTTTGCCGAACAAATGGCAATCCCGCTTGACAAAAGTCCGGTCAATTCGAACGGCGAAACACCTTTGCATCACGCTGCCAAATGGGGCTACGACGATATTGTGGAAATTCTAATGGAACACGGTGCCAATCCCCGAGCAACCGATCGACGCGGACAAAGCCCCCTCGCGGTTGCTCACAATTCTCGCGTCTCGAAACTCCTGCAGTCCCATTCGCCCGGTGCTCCTCGATCCGATCGATCGCCAAATTTCGCCCTTCCTTCGATCGGAGCGAAACCTCCGCGCGGAACAACCAATTTTCTGAATATCCGGACGAATCGGCTGCCGCGAAACAAGAGCCACAAAGCGGTCAACACACTTTTGGCTGCTGTTATAGAAAACGATGTGCGTCTGGCTTGCTACTATCTCGGTCTGGAGGCGCCGGCATCAAAATCACCCCTAACTCGAGCCTCCAATCTTTGTCATCCTCTCTGCAATTGTGAAAAATGCGATATTCCCCCAAATTGCGATTACTTGCCTATCGACCAAGACCTTGGCGATCGGCACGAGAAGAATCCGAGTTTAGGACTCAACATTTGCAATGAAAGAAAAGAAACTCCTCTCCACGTCGCGTGCGATCACGGTCATGCCGAATTGGTCGAGATACTTCTCGACGCCGGGGCTAGCATCCGTGCGAAAACCATCGATGCTCGGACACCTCTCCATCTCGCCTGTTTCCGAGGTTATCCTGATATCGTCAAGCTACTCCTCAATTGTGGCAATTGCGACATCAATGCTGTCGACGCCCTCGGCGATACCTCGCTTCATCTAGTCACCAGAAACGCCAATCTCAGAATAGTACAATTGCTCATGCGATACGATGCCCGTACCAACGTAAGAAATTCTCGAGGCGTCACTCCTCTCGAGGAAATTGAAAAAATCACCTCCGACGATGTTTTCATCATTCACACTTATTCGAGCATCGCCAACATACTAAAAAATTATCGAACCATCGGTAACCTGCAATGACTCAATATAACAAACGCTTTCCGCTTTTCGCCCGAACATTCATCCAAACAATTGGGAAATCAATTAGATTTTATCAACGAGAGAATTACTCCAAGAGTTTATTTCTTTTCTATCTTTCATTCTTTTTTACTATCAACGTTTTACAAACAATTCCCAAATTCTTATACGCCTAAAATATGACAACTTCCCAATTAAATTTACAAACGTGACAGACTGTTCGTCGTAAACCGACCAGCCTCTGACATCTTTAATATAAAACAGACAAAAATAATGGCGAATCTGACAAACTCGAACCTTTTCCAAACGTTCAAATTTCTGGATGAAAGTTCGAGATTTGAAAAATCTTGGCCGCACTCTCACTATCTCTCTCTCTCTCTCTCTCTTTCTCATTATTTATTCGATTCACGAGGAGCTTCGATACTTTTTAACTATTCAGGAAAAATGTACCCCACTTTACTGTTATTATTATTTACAACAAGTCCGTAACAGTTAATATATAAAGATTACAATATACATAAATAAATCTCTATGATCAATTATGTATAGACTCGAGATAAAATCGTCTATAACACATATATATATATATATGTGTGTATATATATTTTTTACACCGTTGTCTGGAAAAAATAAAAGAACATGAATGAAAACGAACATATACATGATACGCGTGCCTCTGAGATTTCTCATTATTCCGAATGACGGAAAATACGTTTTTCCATCAATTCTTTAGGTCAATTTAAAAAATCACGCCAATTTTCATACCGATTTTGTTTTTGGGCCCTAAAAAAATATCGTTTCATTATCCCGGGGAAATATTCAATAAGAATTTTGAGACTCGGCCAAGAAACGGAATTTCGTTGGATTCCAACAGGCAAACTTCGGTAACATCGGTAATTCCATTATTGTTTTGTGCCTTTGCGTATGGTTATCGTGTAGTACTTGACCCAGCCCTCCCGCTATATTCCTCTCCTTGAAAGCTGCATTCTTTTTATCCGTCCATATATTTTATCGCTCGAAAGGAAATGTTCGAAAAATACAAATATAGCGGAATTGAGTTATTGGAGAAAACGGTTGTGCAGGATAGAGACGCAGCTCTGCCGCATATCTGTTGAGAATCGATTGTAAGTACTATTGAAAAGGAAAAAAAAACGTGTGTGCTTCGGACAGTGTTTGTTGAAAATATTGTACGAATTTGATGGGGCAGCTGTAGGACTCGAACGGCGGATAGATTATTGTTTTTAGGTACGAATATCACAAATCACTGCAAAACTTGACACTCGAGGGTGATTAAGAGTTAAAAGCGCGGTGGCGCTCGGACATGCGCGGTCGAATTGTTCAATGATTGTCTTTCACTTTAATCTAATAGGCAAGTCCGTGTGTTTAGTTTCTTCAGAAAAGCCGGGATTTCACGTGGTCGTGAGTTAACTCGCCGGTGGCAATGACCACACAACCGGCTCTTCGACCTTTCTGCGATCCTGCTTTCTCCTCGCACCACGGAATCTCGCCCTGTTCGGACTCCAATCGACGCCGTCCGCCCGCACTCTCCATGCCGGTGGTGAGACGCTTGCGGCAAGAGGTAACATTGTTCTTTCAACTTGTTCGGAATTGTCTTGATCGTTGTACTCGTGACTAAACACAAAGTCACGATTGTAGTAATCTCGGAAAGTTGGCTCTCCTCGAAATTTCTGCATGCAACACCACGTATGCGACAGCAACAGCGGAAACCTTGATAACCAATATTCCGTAAAGGCCACTGGTATTTCTCCCAAACTCGCTTGTGCTTTTTCACTCAATTCCCTGTAGTGATGTTTCTGCAACATGCATTTATTAAAAATACTTGTAGAATTAAAAAAAAATAACTCATCCAAGGTAGCAAAGTTTAACATCGTTAATAATGAAAGTACCTTATTCCTGAGCGCTCTTAAAAGATCTCTCACGCTCTCCCCCCGATAGCTTCGATACTTTCGCAGATCACTCGCGACCTCTTGATCGATGTGAAGCCTCCAATCGGATTTGACGATACGATTGCCTCCGGTTTCCAAGGCCACGAGAGCCGGGCTGCTCGGTTCGTCCTTTTCCACGCGGTCGCTCACGTCCTGCGGATTCCCAATACCAAATGAAAATAAATAGATCAAATAAATTGAGCGTGTTGAGAATGAATATGTCACCTGGAAAAAGCCAAGAATGTGGGCAGCTTTCCAGAAGAAAGGATAATTTTGAACGACAAACGCGGACGGTCTGGATGTTGGATCCCTCGCGATCATAGCTCTGATCAGTATCAGAGCCAATTGTCTGTCGTTTTCGGTGATGCTTTGGAGAAGCGACAAATTACTCTCGCCACCTGTTTGCCGGCCATCAATATTATCATTATTATTGAAGCCCAAAGGGGAAATTGGAAATAAAAAAAAACGACTACTAAAAAACATCATACACAAAATGTTGGCCTGTCTTCTCAGGGGATCGCCGAACGGATGCTTGCCTCCGGAGAGAACGTAAAAAAAGACACAACCGAGTGAAAAAATATCAACTGCGCAGGTAGTTCTCTCGCCGTTGAGAATTTCCGGTGCTATCCAACCATCGGTTCCGGTAATGCCCGATCTCCGAGAAAACGACATCCTACCCAACTGGAGCTTTTTGCAAAGTCCAAAGTCCGATATCATCGCTCGAACTTCCCCCCTTGGCCCAGCCACCGATAATAAAACATTATGGGGCTTGATATCTCGATGAACTGCAGGAAAAAAGAAAAAACAAATTGAAAATGATGCTCGATCGAGTTCGACTCGATGCTGCCAACGGCGGCCAACTCACCGATATCGAGAGAATGCAAATGAGCAAGACCCGAAGTTGCCTGGAGCAATATGCTCTTTGCCGATATCGCCTCGTTGTTGTAACTTCCAGCAACGTAATCGTGGAGCGTTGCTTGTGCCAACTCCAAGGCGATATAACGGAACATCCTATCCTGCTCGGTACAAAAATAACGCACGACATTCGCGTGTGCGTCCGATTCTCGGAGAAGAGCCACTTCACGGTCGGCGAACGTGAAACAATCGGGCAGTAATCTCTTTACTGCTACGGATCTTCCGTCGAATTGACCCCTGTTTATTTATTTATTTTTTTTTGTATTATCGAACAATTACATGATGAATAACGATTTTCCCCTTCAAACTACAAAGCGGGGTAAATATCAACTTCACGGCTTTCTTCTTCGTAAAATCTCTCCGAAAGCTTGTTCTTTCTTTTATGCCGAGGAGAATGATCAAGAGCAAATTCGTCCAGTTCTGGTTGCTAAAAAAACAGTATGAAAAACATTACTCACTTGTAGACGAAGGTTCCCTCGCATCCTTTTCCCAGCACTTGCGTCGTATTGATTATTATTTTTCCCACCCTAACGGTACCTTCGCATATGTCTTCGGCAATGGCCAAATTATCATTTCGTCCGCCGCTGTTTGTACGGCTGTTTTCCCTCGAACCCTGATCAAAATGCTGCCATTCGCATGAATAAGTAATGTCCAATGACCCGAGTCGATGGGCCCGATAAAAAATATCTAATTTTTCAATTTCTACTATTCTCGAGATTCGAAAGGTTTTTTTTTAGCAATACAATAACGTCGAATTTGGATTTTTTTTACTATGGTATTTACGCGCGAGAAGCTTTCGACGAGACGTTGCATTTGACTCATCGATTACATTCATTTTTCAGTGAAAACGAATATTAAATGGCAAAAGATGATTGGCAAAAATTTGCGGAATTTGGATGTGCGAAAATTTGCATTACCTGCGACAATTGTTGAACTTCCTTGTTCATGGCTACGACGTACCAGCACATGGTGATTATACATCCAAAGAGAATCAAGATGAGCAATTTCAGTCCTTTGCTTTCTTGTTGATTGAGCCAGAGTTTGCTCGCGTTATAAGAGGCAGCAATCGCTTTTCTCCAGCCTCTCGGATTCTCGAGAGCTCCGTTAGTTTTGCCATCGGTTTTCAGCGGAACTGCCAACTTGTTGGTCGCGTTCAACGCCGGTGGATTGCTCCGGATTACAGAATCCGAACGTCCGGTTATTTGCAACGGATGATTTTGGGGTTTGTACTCGGCAGGAACTTTGTAGTGTCCGAGCATTATGAATTTCTTATCATCGAGTATGCTTTGATACTCATCCCCCAAGGCTTCGATCCGAGTAACTTTAACGTCGTCCCCGGGAGCCGGTATCCTATTTTCGTCTCTGTAAATGTCCGGAATCGTGTGAGGCCCTTCCAACATCATATGCCCTGCGTGGCTCGATATCGTCGGTACCGATGAATCAACCAATGACGGCAACGCGTACAACCCGTGCCGATGCTCGCCGATGTACAGAGTCGGGCTGAAAAAATTGGCCCAATTTTTTATTCAGTTATTGTGAATTTATGAAAATTGGGCTCATTTATAATAACGCCAGGTTATCGGAGGAATCAAGTGTACCCTTTTAGGGTTTATTATTTTAATCGATATTTACAATAATTTGACGTCACTTCTTTCGAGATTGAACGTTTCGAGAAGATTGTTCAATGTACCCTCGGCGACACTGGTAAACGGAACGGTAACCAGACCATCTTTCTTAAAAGTGTAAGCTCCGATCACTGGACTTCCCAGATCCAATTCCCACAAGGCGATTCCTTGTCTGCCATCGAGTGTCACCACTCGCCCCGTTGAGCTCGTTGTAAAATGTACCAGATCTGCCAAATTTTATTCGATCCAATAATTATAATCATCATCAGTCTTTTCCAATTTCAACGCATTAGGAAATTTTGTTCATTGAATAATTAAACGAACCGTAACTATCGGCTCCTTCGGTTTCCATTTTTGTTGCGGAATAGTCGTAAAACGTAACGTTCCATTTTCTATCCTTGTTCTTGGTGTCGATCATAATAATATTGTATTCGGTTCGACCGACGTAGATCGCATCTTGGATTTCGAGAGGGCATGTATTTTCGACCTGGTCGAAACCCATTAAATGCTCTTTGTCACCGGTAAGAGGATCGATGCTGAACCACGTATCGATTTTTCGACCCGTGTACAGAATTCCATCGCTGCTACGGCAAGGGCTGCTCGCAACTAATTGCGGTATTGTGAATGGCAACTTTTTCAAAACTTCGAACCCAGCTCCGAACAAATAGAGCGATCCATCTTTCGGATCCGGCAAAAACATCGGCCTGAACAAAAGTCACATATTTTTATCTTTCACCATCCAATTGGATCGAGTATCAATTATGAGCCTGAAGTTTCCAAGCTTGGGCTTCAACGAAATATACCTTTTGCTATTTTTTCATACCGCTTTTGTCTTTTTAGCCGAAAAAAAAAAATCCTTTTATTGTCTCGATCAAATATCCAATAAGAATATTGAGATTTGCTCGAGAAATAACGGAATTTCGTTGCATTCCAATGATCGAAACATAATTAATACATGTGTTTTCCAAGTGATGCCGAAAAATACTTGGATTATACGTACACGGTAGTTTGGCCGATGTTGTAGGGCACTTTGACTACGGGTTCTGTAACAGAATCGCCTCATCTTGTTAAAATAAACCGTTTTGTTTTTCGGGATATCGGGAAAACATTGTAGAATTCTATTTTTAAAGAGAATCAGCGTGCTCAATACGTTTCGATCAAATTTAGAAAAATATAGAAGCCTCGAAATCTTTCATCCATAATTTCATATCGAGAAAACAAAAGTATATCAGGACCAAACAATCCAATGAGTAATATTTTTAAACAAATAAAAAAAAACTGAAATATCTGAAAAATAATGCACATAATTGATCTCTGTGGCAAATTTTGAATGTCCAATCCCATTGATGCTTTGAATTGGTAAAAATCAAAGATTTACCGTTGTCTTGGTGCCATCGGATAATGCCGGTACGCCGTTCGACTCCGATCAGTGATCCACCCAGGGTAGAAAAAAGCAAGAGCGAATCATCCTGCTCCGTAACAAGACCCGTGCTGTGATTCTGAAATAACCAGATGACAAATTTTCATATTGGTATACAAAGTACATGAAAAATATGATATTTTGGTGCCTTTTAGAAGCTGGTACCTAGCTCGGTTTTCTCATGATCCTTATTCCATATTCAATGACGGTCATGAAACTACCTTAGGCTTTAGTTTTCAATAACAAAAAAAGTCACTAAACGGTCAATAGATTAATGATTTTTTTTAGTTGTAGTTTTTGAGCCGGTGATTAGAAATAATATGAAATCATCCAGTAAATAGTTAAATTGAATTCAATCAATTGAAAATTATAGTTTACAGAAAAGAGAGTGAATTGGTGAATCATACTTCGGAGGATTGTTGCGACACGCCATAACAGAGCGGAAGAATCGTCAAGATAAACGAAATCCACGGGAAAGCGGCGGGTCGTTTGGAACTCATGACTCGGAAAGTTTACACAGATTGCTATAACGAGGCTACTTGCGTTCCCGTTCTCGTCGCCGATCCCGTTCCCGCTCTCGCGAACGACTTTGTCGGCCTGAAAAACCATATGCTCGAAATATTTGAAAATTTGGCTATCCGATGGTTATTCCTAATAGCGCCAATGTTGTTGTTCGCGTCAATAACTTTCCTCGACACAGTTTTTAAAACTGTCTTTACACGCACTAAAATCCTTGGGTTGCGTCATTTTTCAATGTTAATCAACCTCGCCAAATCCTCGGCACTACTATAATATTGTTCATTTGTCAAGGAGAACCCACTGCTGGTCGTTCGTCGTCGTTTCGGCGAATTCAACTATTGCGAACGAACAACAAAATACGCTCAAACTTGTACCGAAGCACTTGATCGACCTATTTGCACCATTGTAACAATCTTCTCTTTTGCGTGACATTTGTTTCCCTTTTTCACACTATTTGTTGTTGCTGCGTTGCTTTTTATGCTCTATAGGTTGTAGCTTATATATCATTTTTTATCCACTAAAATACTAGGAAACATTGTTGCTGGTTGGCGACGATTCGCTCTTTTTTCCTTGGTTGAAATCAGGCGTACCAACTTATCGTTGTTCGTAATGTTCTTCGTAGTTCGTATCCGCGCGGCATTGTCCCCGTCGCCATAGGAGCATTCAAGTTTACTCCGAATGAGCAATTATAGTAGTCTCGAAAATCGAAAGATTAGGAATAGAATAATTGCTATTGCGAGTCGGCCATGCGATAAAACGTTTGTTCGTTTTGAAAAAGCATGATTTTTCATATATTTAGTTGTTTGAAAAGTCGTGAAAAACTAATATTTGTTCGACGCCGCATTTTTAACTTTTCCATTCCAATTGTATTTCGTCGACAGGTGTATGTATAGGCGCTGAGTCGCTGCTGCTGCTGCTGCTGCTTTATTCCACGCGTACACATGTTTTTAAATGAAAGCAGCAATCTACGAATAAAAAAGCCCGCTCCGTGGTTCAATTATGCAGCCGCAAGTGTGCGAACATGCTCCGTTGCCTCTCCTGTCGTCGATGTCAATGCTGATATATCTGTCATACATGTCCAGCAGCATCTCCGTTGACATGTCGATTCGATGATGTTATTATTGTCGGATCGTCGTCGATGACAGCGAGCATGCCAACCACTTCCGGTAAGTGGCGCTACTCGCGCTTCCCTCGACTTACCTCTAGTGTGATTCATTCTCAGTCTTATCAAGTAGTCCCGAGTCATCGCGCAAGCAGTAGCAAAAACCTTACACTCGCGCGTCCCATACAAAACCGATAAATATATAGGATATACAAAGCCGGCATATAAATAAAAAAGGGTGGTCGTGTGGTGGTGTAAACCGCGCGCGGACAGCGGACGAGGAGACAGGCAAGTGTGACGACGAAACGAGCAATCCTCAAACGAGCGCCAATCGTCCGACAATTCGACGAACTGCTGTTGCTACTGTTTTTATTATCCGTGTGTACGCCGTTTACGTTTCTTTCTATTTTTCGTTTCTCCTATTGACGAAAGCCCCAAAAAGTGATTAAAAAAAGTACGATAAATAGTGAGAAGAAAAGAGGCTAGAGAAGGTAGCGCGACGGGCCGTTGAAAAATAAAGAATAATTGAAAGGAGGCAAAAGCCTTATCGACGTCGTCGTAGCATTGCGTGGTCGATTGCTTGAATTGCGTGGCTATCAGATCGGCCTCAAGGTGGATTGAAGAACGAGTGGACCGCTAAATTTCTTAGCACCTGGGCGTAAACCAACTGCCAAAAGATAAACGTATGTCCCCACATATCATTTCTAACCGTGTGTCTGTCTCTCTTGCGCGGGCACACGCAATCTCACGAAAACATTGCGAAAAAGAACTGTTTACATGCAGACATAAAAATATTTTTTCATACAACTGCCGACAGACGTCATCGAGTGCAGCCGCGCGTGTATTTTGAGGTTCTGAACCCTGCATCTTCGCTGCCGCCGCTGCCGTCGTCCTCGCCACGTACATACCTACATCCTTGTCTAAAACATCGAATTATTCCAGCGCGGGCAGCATTGGATTGTGAAAAACAGAGGAAAAGAAAAAAAAAAAAACGCCCGAGGCGCACATACTAAGTTTTTGAAAAAACGTTAATCACCAAAAGATAAATCAGAGGTAAGGATGGGCCTGACGATAAGCAGTTTGTTTACTCGTTTGTTCGGCAAGAAGCAAATGAGGATTTTGATGGTGGGATTGGATGCGGCTGGTAAAACAACAATTTTATACAAATTAAAACTGGGAGAAATTGTAACTACGATACCGACCATCGGCTTCAACGTCGAAACGGTGGAATACAAAAACATTTGTTTCACCGTATGGGACGTTGGCGGCCAGGGAAAAATCCGGCCGTTGTGGAGGCATTATTTCCAAAATACGCAAGGACTCATTTATGTTGTCGACAGTAACGACAGAGAAAGAATATCCGAGGCTGAGAAAGAATTGTCCAACATGCTCAAAGAGGATGAACTCAGAGACGCCGTTCTTCTTGTTTTTGCCAATAAACAAGATTTACCAAACGCCATGTGCGCTGCCGAATTGACCGACAAACTAGGCCTCAATGCGCTCAAAGGACGTCATTGGTACATCCAAAGCACATGCGCCACTCAAGGTCAAGGTCTTTACGAAGGGCTCGATTGGCTGAGCAACGAACTCGCCAAAAAGTGATCCACCATCCTAGAGATTATCGAGATAAACATCTTATCCAGAATCATCCTACCTCCCCGCAGCCGACCATCCTTTTTACATTGTTTCAACAAATTCACCTCCCAACGGACGTTTGGACCGTGCAACTTTTTACAACCGGCGCCCATGTAATCTCCGATTTTTATTATATTAGCCGCTCTTTTCCTCCTTCTCGCCGCTTATTCCCCCTCCAAATTTGTCTCCTTCCTCTCGCCACACCACTCTTCGCAATCGTTTCTATTTCCACTAACCAACGATCCACGAAATGGAATAAAACTTAAATTTAATGATAACGACGTTGATATCGTTTGAATCTAACAACTATTCTCTTTTTCAAACTCTCACTACTTTTTCCACTAATGAATCGATCTTGTCTTTCGAATCTTACCCTTTGCAACGAGAGTTTAACCATACAGAAAAAAGAATATGTTGATTCATTTAAACGATCCACTAGTCAAGCTCGTGGCGCTCATCGATCAAGCGCTTTTTAACGATCGTCTATTCTTATTGAAAATCACTTATTCAAGTACATGACAAGTGGTTTCGAGGACACCATTACGAAGTATTCCGATGTCGAGAAATTTGAGTTTTTAAAACCATGCAAGTGTGAGACACGCGAGAATATTAAATATTATACGAATGTGTGGGTGCCACCCGGTATTACGTTTTATCATCAACTTTTCTTTCCTCGATTACGGTTTAGCCGTTTGGGCAATGGAATAAATATTAATAAGATATTAAACATACATGAAATATTCATTAAAAACGTTACTTTTACCTTTCTATCATATAGCGATCTTCGCAACGTTCGAGTCCAACGAAAAATTCGTTTTTCTATCCTTTGTTCAGTTTCATGATACCATTACAATTTTCTCACCGATTTTATCATCGGAGCTAAAAAAATATCGTTTTATTTTTCTGACCGAATACACGAAATAAGAATTTTGAGATTTGCGCAAAAAAAACTCGGAATTTCGTTGCATTCCAACGGTTGCCTGGTACGAGAGTGAAAAATGTGTTTTTTCATTGTTTTTTTAGTATCGCTGCCGGTTCGGCCTATCCCTTTCATTCCTTGTTGTTCGATTTGTCATACTTTGATAAATATATCGTAAGCGTACGTCGAGGAATAATTTTAATTTTATAGACGAGTTTATAAAAATCTTCTGAATAGGGTCTGGGGATCAAGGCCGATAGACGGTCATGATTCTTCAATAAATAACGATAACTCGTGGTACCGAAATCGATCAATGTCGACCGGATTCGTTTCGGTTCTTTTGATTTTTGATTTCTCAAAAAAATATCTATGACGAGAAGTAACTCAAAGTTGGGAAAATAATTCGCGCTATTTTGTGCCTTTCGAAAATTCGTAATCTCGCTGATGCAATTTTTTTCATCATCGACTTATGCTTCGTTGCGGCATCGTATCACGGACATTTCTCAATGTGTCACGCCCCGAGGTAAAGGTATCGACCGATTCATCAATTTTTCTTGTTTTTATTCTCGATTGTTCCGATCCGCTCGACACACGCTACGAGACATTAGGAATGAGCACACGATTATTCATCGCTTATCAGTCATTAGGATACCCATTTTTATCGCCAAATCTAATATAATTATCGGCGTGTACATTGCTCTCTGAAAATTCCCCTTGATAACGTATTGAAAAGTATCGATCCATTTTTTTGTTCACCTCAAAACTACAAACCGGGCTAAATATCGAGTCCCACAGGTTTCTTGTTTGTAAAATCGTTCCGAAAGCATTGATCTGACTTACGAGTACATGATTCTTTTTATTTTTTACTTAGTTTACTTGGTAGCGTAATTCGAAGCTCGCCCGGGGTTTGTAGTTTCACGCAGTTGAGGATCTTGGGCCGGATGTGATGGACCAAAGAGTTCTGTTAATCGTGAAAACATTGTTTTATTATGGTGCGTGCGCATCTCGACCCATACAACCCATACTCGTCTAACTTCATTATTGTACAAAACGGTACATACATCGCGCGAGTATATACGTATATGCTCATTATCTATCAAACGATTTCTTTACATTTGGCATTGCTCCGTAATAATAACAAGTGAATCTTGACACAATATTTTTTCGTTCGATCCCGTGCAACGTTGAATCTCGGATGCACGTATTGCGATGCGTCCTATAGCAACGTAACGCCTCGACGCAGCAGTCACCTCACCATATCGACTATCAATTTCAAATCCCTTTTTTTTACGTTAGTATATACAAGATTGACATTGGAGGAGGTGTCGGCGGTCCAGCTCGGATTCCGGCTGCGATTCCTCGACGAAAACAAATCGCAGCAGCGCAAAGTACGAAAAAATACATAGCGAAAATAAAAAGGAGGAATATAATATGAGATGATAAACTGAAAAATTTATAGCGGCCCGAGTATCAAACTTTGCGGAGAACCCAAGTTGTGGCGGGTGCCGCACCGGAACTATCTCCGAGAGCAGGAAAATCATTTTGCAGGGTGTGGCCCGATAAATGGGCTTTTTCGTCGTTACCACATTTGAGTACCTGACCGCAAATGTCACAAGCGTTCAATGTTCTTATTTTACCGTTTACTTCGCGACGATGGATTTGGAAGAGTTGCCGTTGCTTGGTGATGTCCGGAAGCAGGACAAGCATCTCGGGAAATAAATTATCAAAGGTGCCCAGTCCGAATGCTCGACGACAACGTTTGTAATAAGTTTCGGCGTTGCAATCGCCTCGTCGAAAGGAACCGCTGAGATAGCGAAATTCTTGTATCGCTTGCTGGTCGCCAAGCACCTCAGTGACGCGCTCGATCAGGCTCCGATTTCGCTTCTCAAAATCAGGAGGTGTCACGTACACGTACATTTTTTCTTCTTCCCCCGCGTTCGTCGGTAAAATAGTGTAAGTTTCGCCCGAGCTGTTGGTGAATGTCAAGCTGCTATTATTGTCGCTGAGCGTTCGATCCTCGTTGGAAATTTTAATGGCAAATCCGGGAGGTGGTGGGGTCGCGGTATCGAAACCAGGCGGTGGATTTGGCAGTTTTGTTGTCGTCGCGATGCGTCCGTTGTTGCCTCCTCGATTAACCGGCTTGGCGATGCTCAATGCTGGAAATTCTTCGCTCATGTTGTACACGTTCTCGTTCGAATTTAAACCCTCGATTTTCAACACTGAACATTTTCTCGTACTTTCTTGCTTCGCCTGTTTATCCGAGCTGTTATCGTTGCCCGAACGTTGCACCGCATCTCCAGCAGCCTCTCCTCGCTTGCTCTTACCTTTGCTCTTGTCCTTCTTCGACGACTTGTTGCCGCCGTCTTTCCTCTCGCTAGATTCATCACTTTTCGTCAAAAAATCCATTCGATCATCTTTTTTCGCTGCTAGCGAATTCTCTTTGACTTTATCGTTGGTCGTTGAAGCGAGGTTTTTCTTGTTGTTATTGTTGTTGTTGTTGGAGCCCGAGCCAGTTGATTCGTTGCTACTTGAATTATTGCCACTCGTTGCCGTTTGCTTAACTTTTTTCTTTTTCGTTTTTCCTTTGGTCGCATCGGCTACCGACTTGTTATCGTTTTCCGATTTTTTCATCGAGTTTTGTTGCTGCTGCTGCTGCTGCCAGGAAGATTGTGGCGGAAGAACAGCGATGGAAAGTTGTTTCTTGGAGGAGCGTGACGAGGCGGGTTTTGACAAGCTGGGGAAATCTTCGGTCGTTGGTAAACGAGGCGGATATTCGGGAAATGGTGAAGGGGCTACTTTTTTTGCTTTCGAGGTTTGTTCAGGCGGTTGTTTGACGCAAGTTACTTTGGTCCATTGACCAACGTTCGGACTGGTCGTCGTGGCTAAATTAGCCGCGGGATTGAATCGACCGAGAGCCGGAAAATCACAATCCATCGAGGCACGTTGTTGTTGCTGCTGCTGCGGCCTGATACGGATGTTCGGTCCAGTCACGCGAGTCGTAACGGTACCGTCGGTTTTGTGATTAACTTGGATTGATAAATTTGGTGCGCTCGATTTAGGCCGTTGCGACGATGAGCTACCGGAACTCTCCGCTGCTTTTTTGCTACTGAAGACGCTCAAGTTGAGAGTTTTCGAAATTCCACTGCCCGTCGCGGACACTGGAAGAGCCAACCCGGATACACCGGAGTCCGGTCCGAGAGCCGGAAAATTTTCATCGGTTACGGCCAATGCTTGAGGCTTTAAAGTCCCTCGTATCGTAAGATTTCCACGTCCACGTCCGAAATTCGGTATAACTGGTGAGCTATTTCCAAGAGATGGGAATTCTTCGGTACTGCGTACGTCGGGTTGACGCACAAACGCTACGCTATCGAGGTCGAATGTGTTAAGACCAGAATCCCCGAAATCCACGACACTATCGCTCGGCTGATAATCTCTTGCTCCCAAACCAGATCCCTGTTGTTGTTGTTGTTGTTGTTGTTGTTGCTGTTGTTGCGTGTGGTGTTGCTGCTGCTGCTGCTGTTGTGATTGATCTCGATGATTGTTGAGATCCCGAGGTCTCCGAGAATTGGATTGCGCAAGACCACTGCCGGTATTTCCGCTCGGGCCACCCGTTCCGCCACTTTGTATTCTCCGATTATTTCGGTTGTCTCCTCCTCCCCTGGGTGCTAACGTGAATTCGAGTTCCAACGTTCGCGCTTGCTTAGCCGCCGCTTTCCCCAGATGTTTACCGTGGGTACAAGCTTTGTGCGCCTTCAAATCAATGTCCGTCCTGAATACTCCGGTAAACATTTCCTCCAGACACGTTCCTTCCTCGCACAAATAATGTTCGTTCCTAAAATGCTCTCGTAAATCATTGTACGAATTGTAATAATGATGCAGTCCATCCGCGTCACAAAAGTGACAGTAAAGATGATCTCGTCGCAAATGACGATACAATTCATCGTTGTCCATGTAACGCAGGTCGCAAAATTCACACAACGGGTGACCCTTGTGACTCTTGTCATCGGGATCCCCCTTCCGACGATGTTGGCTCAGGTTCGAACGGGTGTAACAACGTCTCTCGTGCGAAAATATCTACCGAACGATTACAATTCATTCTTATTTTCCAGCGATTTATAAATTCAACGAAAATATATTTCTTCATCATTTTTGACATCAACTAATGCGATCTTTCCAATTTTTCTACCAAGTCCCATTGTCCTTGACAAATGTTGTATCAAAATTTCGATTCTGCTATAAAAAATCATGAGTTTTCGATGCACTCTAACGATCCTAACGTAAACATCGTCATTTTATTATTTACATGCGAATCGCCACTCGAGCTCGTTCCATGCTGACGAAATTCCCGCGTAATTCAAGCTTTCTACATTTTTTTCCAAACAATCGACTTCAAAATGGACTTTGCGAGGAGAATATATTTGTTGCCATCAACTGTCCAGGTTAAATTCAAAGGCAATTGGCGACAATTGGAATCAGGATAAAACATGGAGCAACGAAATTCCGTTATTTCGTGAAGAAATTTCAAGACTCGTATTCAATATTCAGTGAAGACAATGGAAGAACATTTTTTAACAATTTAACAAACAATCAATGAATAAACGTATTTTGCGTTGGAGGCCAACGTCGCGAATTTTTTTAAGCAATAAATGGTACCTTCAAGTTTTCGACGCATAGATCACAATAATGCAATTCGTGAACGCGTCTCATGTGGTCCTTGAGGCCGGTGAAAGTATCGAAGCGTCTTTTATCCGGGCAAATTGGACAAGCGTGAGCCAGAAGAGTATAAAATTTGTCCTGTATATCCGGGCTATCGAAGTAAATGTTATATCGTGTATCCAGCAAATTGCTTCGTCTCAAATGACGAAAAGGCTTGACCATTCGGGTAAAGACGACTTTTGGCAAATCCTGACGACAAATGGGACATTCGTTCTGTTGGCAGAGAACGCGCATCCTGGTGCTGCACTCGTGACATACCGGATGTTCGCAAAGTCCTATACTGTAAATCTCTACGTCTCTGTAGCAAACGACGCAGGCATTGCCGCCGCAGGTATTGTCGTTAGCTGCGTCCGTGCGAAGGGCGCACACTTTGGCGGACTCTCGCGAGTCTGACATGGCCAGCGGGTTGAAAATATTTGCCTCTTGTAGGGAATCCCGAAACTGTTGAATCATTATGAAAACATGAAAAAAAATCGAAGATCCGAGTATTGGCAAGTGCAACAGATTGTAATGATGTTAATGCCGAAATCGGCAGACAGGGAGGACGAGAAAGAGAGAGAGAGAAAGAGAAAAAAAAGTGTTTTCTGTTAAAAAGAATAAAACAAAAGTTTTATTACGAAATTCTTGTGCACAGATGATTTGATAATAGAGTTGAAAGATTCTGTGGGTGTCAAATGCACAAATTTCACGTAACCTATTGATGCTCTTGGCGCGATGTACGGAAATAGAACAAGTAAAAGCTGTGTTATGAACGTACGTGTAACCAGATGTCAACGAAACTTTTTTGTGCCCTCGTGGTGTTATTGCCTTATTATTGTTATATCTTGCCTTATACGCGCTCGGGAAAGCCCGCACTAAAAAAGAACTTTGAATGCGACAAATAAGAGGTTATATTATACGCACGATGCTTTCTCACACATCAATTTTCAATGTTATTCTTTATTGACTGTTCCTTATTAAATTTCATCACCCTGAACGGGAACAGATCGTTCTACTTCACAACACGCGAGATACTACTTGTGGAGAAGTTATTTTTTTATTCTCGTAAATAGTCGTTTTTTTGTCAAGTGGAGGAGTACTGCTGCAACTGCTGCTAGTGTTACGGGTTACGGGTTACGGGTGCTGCTACGAGGGCACAGCAGAGTGCTGCTGCTGTTCCACGTTAAATTTGGTAGCATTATAAGAATGGATGGACGAAAGTCCGCGATAACATTTTTATTTGTTGAATATTTCATATCATTTCGAAGCGATGAATATTGGAAGAAAAACGTGTATTATGCAGAAAAGGGAATGTCCGATGCGAGCGAGACATTTGGTCGCCGAACGTTTTCGTGCTCTCTTCTCTGTTGTTCGATCGAAATTCTACCATCTACAAATAGAACATCACTTTACGCGTATGTAACACACATTTGTATGTGTGTGTATGCGTAAGTGACGTAGCCATGGTAAACGTACCTGCGCTATAAGCCAATCGAAAATCGTTGTTCATAGCAGGCTGCGGCTGCTGGTGCGACGCCGCGAAAATTCAACTCTCCGTGAAATTACACGAAAATTGAGGGAATATCCATTTCGGAATCATTTTGAAGGAGGTATATGAAGCTTAAATTTCCTCATTTATGGATTAAGTTAAAAAATATGGTCTTGATCGACCACAGTAGCACGTCTACTCGAGTAGACTCGATGAGCCAAGGCTAATCGGCGCGATGCATCGATCGCAGCTTTTCGCCGATCGCGCAAGCAAAAAAGGCCGAGCCCCGTGAGAATCGAGCAAAAACGATGACTATTTCGATCAGACGAACGCGGCATGGTACAATGTATTTTTTGGAACTTGCAGCAAACTCGGTCGCATTAGTGGGCCACCCGGAATAATTATTTTAATAGATGCTGGATGGAATATTAGGATCAGTAATAATTGTACATAGGTCGGAATTTTTTGTTGTTGTTTTTTTTTTTAACACGATAGATGATAACATTTATATGCGATTTGAAGTAGCAGGTGGCTGGATTTTTTCACCAGCACGTATCATACAGCTAAAGCAGTTCGCCCTCTAGTATTTTCGTTTTCTTTTCTTTACTCAGTCATTTATTTTACTTCTGTTAAGATCTCTTTGCTTAAATACTCTTGGATACATTCTTTTCGCACTACTTATGAACCGCGTTTCAAATAATACTACATATATATCATCATAGATTATACACGAATAAACATTCACACAGTCACGTCACTTTGGGCCCGACACACGCCTCTCTCGCCTATTGCTTCTCATTATACACACACCAAAATATTACAATTTTTCTATTTCATTAAACTTTATTTTCTCTATTACTTGTTATTTTTTCTTTTATCTTTCTGTTTTTTTTTCTTATTCATTCGTTAGTTGTGAATTTTTGTTCCGATTTGTTTTTCGATCGTCGACGGCGCAGTCCAAACTCGCGACTCACACGATTATACCAATTTACAACTTAAATTCTATCGTAAGAAACAAAAAATATACAAATAACTCGAATCGAAAATCTTTATATATTGTATCCTTTTTTTTATGATTTCTTTGACGTTTTTCCAGGGATGCAGCTGAGAATAAAGAAAAAGTGCGCCAAATGCACTCTCGCTTCATTTCACTCTACCGTTCAAGTTCCGTTTGTGTGTGTGTGTGTGTTCCATAGCATATATTTATTTGCATATATGCATGACTAGAAGCGAATGGAATACATGTGGTTTCGGCTATGTCGAATTTAAAGACACGATGAACAACGAGCGGCCGACCCTCGTTTTCTCTTTCGACGTTTAAATCATTATCTTCCGTTTTTTTTCTTCTTACCAACAAACTATAAATAATTAACCTGACTCTTACTTAATCCGTCGAAACAATTGGACCAACTCGAAGAAGCTCCTGGTTATTTTCGAGCAATCAAACCGAGGGATAATAAAACGAACGACTGGCCAAATATTTTTCACAATTTGAGATTGCAAAACTGAAAATATATTCTTCGACTAGTGCAGAAAAAGTTGGATCGTTGTGTAACAAAACCAAAAAAAATGAATAAATAAATAAATAAGCCGAATGAATGAATAAATAATTGAGAATAATTTATCGTAAATCGATCTCCCTCGAGGGTGGCTCTTCCCGGTCAACCAACGTGGCGAACTTCATCAAGAACGTTTCACTTGCTTTACTAGAATTATTCAGAGCCCCGCGCAATCGGACTAATTAAACTATTTGCTTTTCTACGATAAATGCGATGCGATTACCACCGTATAATTAAATCTCTCCCCCTCTCGCGTCCATTAAATACGCTTCAATACTTTTCTTTCTCTTTTTTTGGAGAATAATTTGTCGACTGGGCTGAAACAAGTTGCTCTCTACAAGCCTCGCCTCGCCTTAAGTAACGTAGCGAACTTTAATTGTCTCATTTCCCCTCCTCCCCTCGAATCCACATCAACAGCGACTTACGAATCGACTATGTTTTCTCCTTCAATATTCTTCCTCCCACCAATGACTTTTTTCCGGAAGTTTATCACTGGCGAACTATTTTCTTCTAGTTTATAACTTGCAAGTATTTTTACGGTTGTCATTCGAAATAATCCTTTCGGAATTCCTTT
This sequence comes from Campopleginae sp. 14b, assembly GCA_030522525.1. Classification (NCBI taxonomy): domain Eukaryota; kingdom Metazoa; phylum Arthropoda; class Insecta; order Hymenoptera; family Ichneumonidae; species Campopleginae sp. 14b. Next base: position 33,474 of record JAPYYS010000361.1, read on the forward strand.
TCTTCTCCTACTTTTTCGCAATACACACTCCTTCGTATCTCCATAGGTCATACATGCGAATCTTCCACATAATCAATAATAAAACTCGCCGTACAATACTGAACAGATGGACGCGGAGAGAAAAAAATATAAGAATCACTATGACGCCGCTCCGAAGGATTTTAGCAATGACATAATTATTCATTTTTATTGCCGCGAAGATAGCGAAAATTAAGACATTCTTCGGAAAATTTCATTTCTTTCGAAAAACGTCGATATTTAGTTGAACAAGGTAAACGTAATATTGTCGAGTAATTTTTGAATTTTTCCAACTTTTGTACAATATTTCGTTGCTGCAATGCCGAATTTTTCGTTCCAGTGATTTATGTACTTGCTCGAATCTCCTAGTAGAACGATACGGTACCGGGGCCAACTATGGCGTCATAGTAAATTTCATTATAATTTTATCTACGTGTACCAGCGAACTATATACTAGCCTTAAGTTTTTTCTTTCTTCCTCCCACGCTCTCGACGCGTTCTCATACTTTTCATCATTTTTCTCGCTGCTTGTTCCTCTCACACATATTGTGCATATTGTTCGTTATTTATCGCAAAATCTCTCTCGCTTCTGCTCAATTACACAATAGCTTATATATGAAAAAGCATAAGCGAGGCAATCACACGGTACGCGGCGAGTTAACGCCGTCGATTGATCTTGTCGTGACGAGATCAGATTCTTTTGGTAAAAGTTTGTTACACATGTATGCATATATACGTATGTATATATATCTGTATTTTTAGTTACTCGTATATCGATTGAAACCGAGTGGAAGAAAAAAAAACAAATGATTAATCTTTGCGCAAGATGCCACGAAGCATCCAACCGGAATATGGTTTTGAAAAATTGGCATTTTTTCCTGCACTCGGAAAACCGGAGGATACATTTTTTCTACGATCAAGGAGTTTTCTCGTTTTCGCTCCATATTGATTCTCGATTCTCCCGTGGCTTCTTCGCATTGGATTTTTTTTTTTTCAATTTTTTTCATGAGGCCTATCTTTTCATTTCAACGTTTTATCGCGATCTCATTCATTCACGCTCACCCACCCGCGGAGATACACGCACACATACGCACATGTTTGTGGCTAATCCTATCGGCAAATCGCGACGATATTCTTATTTCAACCGTGTATGCATATATAAATATTTATATATACCCGGGGATATATATATATATATTGTGGAGAGTACGACGACGGATGATTATTCGAGAGTTACGAGAAACGACGACGAGTCTCTATACAAGTGCGAAATAATCGAACGAAATAATAATTGGAACGGGAGAAGTAGTTGAAAGTCGGAGGATCCGACTGGTTTAACAGGGCGCAGGTGATTAATCTCTTTGGAATTGTGTATCGAGCCTCGTCTCATCTTCGTAGCTCGCTGTGCAATGTTACTTTGAAAATATAATTTATTTTCGGTTAAATAACTATCGATCGGGCAACTTTTCGTTTTCGTAACATTGCTTTTTCATTATGTTCTTTTTTTCAAATCTCACGGCTCTCAGTACGCCGGAGCCTGGAACTCGTTCATACCCCGCTGTTGTTGCTGCTGACCGAACGGCGGCTCTTGGTAATTCGTGTCCGCAGCGTCTGGATAACTCGTGTAACCCGCTCCACCGGCCGGATCCGCTTCGTAACTCGGGGCAAATGCCGCATCCGTTCCTTGCTTAAATCTTTGGAATGCGAACCAAGCACTGCCCGCCTGGTACAACAAGATTATTTACAAAATCGTTGCTTTTTCTCACTTTTCACTTTTATCTTAATTTTTTCGGTTTTTTTTTCTTTTTTCCACCCATCATCATCGTAACTTATTGTTTTGAAAATCTTACCCAAGTGAATATCGAGAAAAAGGAGAAAGCAATCGCTGCTTGTACATTGTTGACGCCGTATCCACCTGCTGGGTCGCTCGATTTGTTCCATGCATTGGTCAAATAGCAGAATCCTACAAAGTAAAGGAATGCCCAGAATCCGGAGAAACTGCAAATAAAATCAAACCAATCTCAATCTTTTTATTTCTGCCGCACTCCTATCTCCCCATGTACTCGGAGAGAAAAAAAAAAGGGAAACAATTGTGGAATACTGTCTGTTGACTATAGTTCAAGGTTCCATTAAAACCGTTTAGAAGCAAAACTTTTGAAAAAGATCCGTTCCTTGGGTGGAAAAAAGACCCATATGATTGCCGTAGGGTGAATAATTGTAAATACAAACAGTTTTCAACCCTTTCCCATTATTGTTGTTGCCACTTTTCAAAATATTTTCCGATTCCCTCTGCAAATCAATAATATTCTCAGCTTCGGACATTATTTTCTATTCCCACTCGAGTATGTTGCACTTTGAAGAGCGACGACGCCCAGGATTTTTCCAATTTTCATGTAAAATTATGATTTTCCCTTCGCTCGACCACAAAGTTTGACAGAAGTTTGTGAAATTCGTTTTTTCAAAGTAAACGCACATTGACTACTAAGGCTTCTGGACACAGAATAAATTTTCTTTGGTTAAACTTTGTAGGCACAAATTGACAGGAATGCGGTAGTAAAACATCTCACCCAAGATCCAGAAGAACATAATGTTTCCTGGTTTTGACAGAAGACATTTGTTCAAAAAGATATTCCCCTACGAGGAATCCTATGGACGCTAAGAACGCCAAAACTCCGATCCCCACTCCGTAATTACAGGCGTTGGTGTCATCGTTGTAGAGACAATGTTCCTTGCCGTCCTCTCCCAGCAAATACCCCTTGCTGCTTATGCAGCCGAAAACTATAATTGCAAAGAGCTGACGAAGAAAAAATAGAAAGACACTGAAGAAAAGACGTTTTCATTGAATTGTTTTGTGGAAAAGCCACAGGGAAGAGAGAAAGATATGAAAACAAAATGCCTATGCACGTTCGGTGCACTGATTGCATATCACCATTTTTTTTCGTGCGTGTGCGAAATTCTTTGATATATTTTATCGAAATATTTTAATTTAGGAGGAAATAAAAATTCGACAAAATTCAATGATTTTTTAGCCTAGATATGGCCAAACGTAACCGATGGAAGAGCCAATTGCAAAAAATATATATGAACCTAAAATGTGGAAAATGTGAATAGCATTGCATGGGAAGACATTTATCGGATATGTCAAATATTTGTCTGGATTGGAAAAAAAAATTGAGTTGGGAGAAATAAGAGAGAAAAAGACGGAATCGGAAAGAAAAAAAATAGGCCAGCCGAATGATCAATGGGTCGCCAAGTCTCGGAACGCTTTTTCACACGAACTTGCAAAATTGTTCGCGTAAGAAAATTCAGCGATGGGGATAATGACGCATTACATTAGTTGTTTTGTTTTGTTTGATCGGACAAAGCAAGAATCGTGACGGGAAAGGACGTTTTATGGGACGTATCGCTTTAATTCGTTGAAAAATCAATAGAACAACCCCATCATCGCTCAGGGAGGGCGGCGAAGGCGGGAAAGAGGGAGGGGCGAAGACAGGAGGGAGGATGCTGAGTATTCTCATGCACTAGCCTCATCGAAGGGTGGCGAACGTCGTTTCCTTTTGAATCGATGTGTCCACCATTTATACAAAATATAACGGTATATCTCGAGCAATAATCGCAATTTCAGCTCAAATAACTTTAAATCATTGTCATCCGAAAAAACTCATCGCGTTGCGGCGGCCGCGATGATTTATTTATTTTTTATTGCTTTTATCAGACTCACCAAACATACAGCTTTGAGAATAACGTGAGGCCTTTGTACGAAAGTAATCGGGTCAAACGGGGCTCCAGCCTTTCCACCACCGTAAGCTCCACCACCGTCCATCTTAGGGCAACTGAACGGCGAACGCGAGCCTCAAAATTCAAAGCTCTCTCCAACTCTCGAAGAAAAGGTGGTGCGCGAGGCACGCAAGCGCGGCAATATTCCTCCTACCTCCCTCTTGTTTCATAATCTCTCCCACCACCCTCAACCCTCTTTTTCTTTCTCTCTGTCTCTCCTTCTCTCGCGTTACGATCTGCGCCTGTGTGAGGGCGTTGAAAATAAAAATAACAAAAGACCGAGAATGACAGACAAATTTGTCGTCTGCGTATTGAGTTTGCAGAAGAAAAAAACAGCTCGCCACAGTGATTTATTGCATGCGTAATCATCAACCTCTCTTTATTTGAACGATCGCACCTTTTACATTATATAGATGATATGAACGCGTTCCATTACTCGAGGTGAGAACGCGAAGACAGAGCCGCGCTTCTACCGTGCACTTCACGGAACAATTTGTCATTATACGCTGTTCCCGCGGATACAACGTGTTGCATAAAGGCCCGATTTGAATGCCGAGGAATCGAACTCTCGACTTCTGCTTCTGACACATCAAGTGAACTTGTCATTTTTTTTAAATTTTACGAATAGATCGGAGATCGTTTGGTAAAAAATGGTATCACAATTCAATTGTTCGGTAACGTTTGTACTTTCACTTATATTTACATGGTTATCATTATTATTATTATGTGTCACGTTTTGAAACACCTGCGGATCGATCGGATCGAGCCATAGGCGGTAAGCGCGTGCACCTGTTTGTTTGAAGATGGCGACCGAGAAGGATTTGATCACGGGTAACTCGACGGCACGATATTCTATTTGATTCGCTTGAAAAAATTCGTCAAAATTAATAATAATGATAACAATGTTTACCAGCTGTGAGAGAGTCTCTGGAGTCGGATGGCGTCCTCGGACGAGTAAAGGCAGAAATGCGTACCGAAGTGATGAGACTTTTGGACGGGCCGAGTGACACATCCAATCGAATAACAAAAATCGAAAGCCCGCGGAATGTCATTCTCATGAACGAACTAATCCGCGAATATTTGGATTGGATCGGCTACAAATACACTTCTTCCATACTCATTGCAGGTATTTCTTCCCTATGAATAATTCCAATAAATGGATTTCGTCCTTCGAAATTCAAAGTAAGGAAAAAAAATGCACTGTTGCATAAACCTCTCATTAAAAACGAAATGAATGTGTAGAAAAAAATGTATTAATCCGCTTTTCATCTTTTTCTGCAATTAATTCTCCCATCAATAAATTCAATTCTGCACTGAAATTCGGCTTTTCGCATACAATAAAGTCTTTTACGATTTATCAGAATGCAAGTTGTCGAAGCAGCCATTGGACAGATCGTTCTTGCTGCAGGATCTCGGGGTGCGAGACACGGAGAAAACTAGGCACATACCCCTGCTTTATAGTCTCGTGGAAACGACCAAGTCGGCGAACAAGCGAAAGGACGATTTTGCCTAACCACCCAATAACAATATTATACAAATAAATGGTAATTTCGTACTATATAAAAGGTCAAAGGAAAAAAAAGACGCACAACGAGGTGGCTTTAGAAGAATTTCAGTATCTCGTTTTATTATTTAAACACTACTTTTACATATCGACATTACAAAGTACAATATAGCTTTAATATTAGTTCAGCAGAAATCGCCATGTTTTTTTCTTTTCTTCTTTTTCCTTTTTTTTCAATTATTTTCCTCGTTTTCTCAGTCACTAAATTCGCATCCTTGCGTCATTCGTTGAATTTCAAACGAAAGAAGAAACAGTTGGCCTGATCTTGGGAAATGATTGGCTGCTGTACGCACAGGATCAGTCAAACTGACGCATTTATTTATCCTTTTCGTAATCGAATCGATCGATTGATTTGCTTCGCGTGCAAAAATCGAACCGCTACATTGTAAATCGTACCTCGTGCGGGTGTGTGTTGCTTTTGTCGCACTGTGTATCAGGCGGGAGAGGGACAGTCGTTAAAGTCAAGATAAATGAAGAATGCTGGAAAAGCTCGATGTTCGAGGTTGGCTCTGAGGAATAAAACACAAAAGTCGTTGAATTATTTAGAACGATGTGTGTTTGTTGAAGAATTAATATTGGAGCCTTTTTAAAAAGGTTAAACGCGTAAGATAATAAAATTCCTTACGTTTTCGTGTAAAATCTCGTCAAAAATGAATAATTTTCGAGGGATTAACCAGGAGGATCTAACGCCGTCATTTGTGTTTAGCTTTTTTCTTTTTCTTCGCCTGTTTGTTCTTGCTCTTGGATTTCTTGGATTTTTTCTTCTGTCTCTCGTCGGAGCTCGAGTTCGAAGAGTCTGTATAACTGTCGGAGTCGGAGCTGGTGTCTTTTTTGGATTTACGTTTTTTATGCTTTTTATGTTTCTTTTTTCGCTTCCGATGAGAATCTTCGGAAGTGTCGGTCTCGCTGGAGGAGCTGTCGCTGTCGCTCGTGGAATAGTCCTCGGAGCTCGTCGATTTCACACGTTTTTTCACTACTTTTGGCTCGCTTGACTTTTCCAATGGAGCAACGCCAGCAGCGGCGGTCGCTTGGCTCTCCAGCTTTGCTTTCTTGGTGGGCACGACGCTTCCGGATTTACCGGGAGGACCGCCTTCGTCCAACTCGGAGTCAGAGTCCGAAGCTGAATAGTCCGGCTCGAAATTAGCCTCGTCGAGGACGCTGCGCTTGCGATCAGAGACGAGCCTTGGATTTTTACGTTGTTTCTTGTTCGCCGATATGGCGGTTGTCGTCGTTTCCGCGACCGTCGCGTCCGTCGTCGTCGTCGTCGTCGTCGTCGTTGTCGCTGAAATCGTCGGTGCTGACGCCGGAACGCCCTCGGCACGAGAATTGTTCTCGTCCTTTTTGCTCGACTCGAGGACAGGCATTTTTTCACGATTCCAAGATCCGATCGCCGCGATCGGATTCGAAACTGCGGTCGATGATGAACCGGCATCTTTATGTTTTTGTTTTTTATCTTGAGCCTTATCTTTATCTCTTTTGTGTTTTTTATCCTTGCGTTTTTTGCGCTCTTTAGATTTGCTTCTGCTTCGATGTTCTTTCTTTCGTTTTTTCTCTTCCCTTGATTTTTTCTCCCTTTTCCTATCGATTTCTTCTTCCGTAATGCCGGCAGCACTCGCGGAACTCGTTTCTTTGCGTTTAACGGCGTAAGCACCTGGAGCTGCGCTAAGATTTTTCAAATGTTGATCTCTTTTGGGATTTTGTATCGTAGGTGTACGGGCACGACGATGATCACTACCCCGATCTTTCTCGCTGCGTTCTCTTTCGATTCTGTCGCTCCTCGATCGGAATTCCAAACGTGTATCGAGCCTGGATTCTCTCGAGTCACCGCCGCCGCTTCGTGACTCGTGCCTCTCGTGGCCGCTCTTGGTATCCAATCGCTCGCGCGGTCTCTCGTTTCTATCGCGATCTCGCTTACGATCGTCCAAAAAGACTTTGCGATCGTTGTTCGAGAGAGGGATCGGTGCTTGTTCACCGCCACGACGTTCCGCTAACGCTGACGATCGCCGATCTCTCGCCGAGGCTCTCGGTGACCTCGAACGTTGTCTCGTCGAATCATTCTTGCCCGAATCTCTGCGCTCCGCAAAATGCTTGGCTTGTCCCTCGATCGCCGGAACCACGACGACCGGCGGCAGCGGTGGCGGCGGCGCCACCACTTGCTTCCTTTCTCTTTCATCCTCTATTTTGTCACCCAGTCTCTCCTTCGCCGATAATCTCGTAGGCGAATGGTTCGAACTCTCCGGCACCGGTTTGAACTTTGTTCTGTCGAGTTTCGATTTTTTGGCGGTTTCCGTTATTTCAACGTTTCGCTCATTTCTTCCAACGTTTATCGTGACGTTGACGCTCTTGCGAGAGTCGCGATTGGTCGTCGCGACGGTCGTTGTCGCGGTGCTCATCGTCGTCACTGCTTCCGGCTCCATTATCTTTGGTTCAGGATTCTGATAGAGGATCTTACGGCTCTCGCTTATTTTTTTAATCTCGATTGGCCTGATGGCGTTTATGGCTTTTTGGAAAATGGCGTTTTCCGCTCGCTTCAAAACTTCCGAAGTAACGACCTTGGTGGATTTGGACTCGTCGGTATTACCGGCAGCAGTTACAGGCTCCTCCGACAACGATGATTCAATCGCAGTCTCTAATTTTTCCGTCGTATCGTCCCGTTCCCATTTCGAGAGTTCCGGAAGTTGAGCCAAAAATTCTTCCTTCCTCGGGGAGGACTTGGCCTCGGTCGTATCCGGGGCTTGAAGCTTTCGAGCTTCTTTCGTCGATTGACCGGTCGACATTGTTCCAGAATTCGTCGTCACGCCGCAATTCGTCGCTTCCGTCTCGGTCGATGACATCGTCGTCTCGACGTTGCTGTGGTTTTCTCTCTCTTCCTCCTCTTCGTCTTCCTCTTCTTCCTCCTCCTCCTCCTCCTCTTCATCCTCCTCCTCTTCTTCCTCTTCCTCCTCCTCTTCCTCCCGCCCTTCTCCCTCGTTGATTATTCTCGTCGAATACTTTTGATCGGACTTTTCCTCCGAACCGTCGTACCCTTTCTCCGAGAGTTTTCTCGAATCTTTCTCTTCGTCTCTTACCTCGCCGCCGACGCCACCGCCTTGTCCCTCCGCCGCTGAAATCGGGTTGAAATTTGGATTCGGTGGATTAGTGCCAAATTCCGTCGTCGAGTCGATCCCTACTTTCGAATCCAGCGACGTTTCCGGTGGTTCCGGATTCATCGACAACGATTTATCCTCAAACTTGTCCTTGGACGTTATCATCGGCGATCCTGCACCATCTTCCATTGTCCTTTTTCTGCTGCCTGGCTTGACCAACGGTTCCTCCACTTTAGCCGATAAATTTTCAATCAAGCTCGATTTACAGCCGGCCCCACCACCGATGTTCTCCGTATTCGTCGTCCTCGTTTTTACCGCCGCCTCTTCCTTCATTATCTCTTTCAGCGTCGAACGCTTTTCCTTCTTCTTTTTCTTCTTCTTCTCCTTCTCTTCACTATCTTTTTTCTTCTTCTTCTCCTTGATCCTCTTCTCTCTCTTTTTATCCTCGAATCTGTCCTCGTGGTCTTTGTCCTTTCGCTTGCCGGTACTACTGCTCGTCGGCACGGCGGTGGCTGCGCTGCTGCCACTCGCTGCGCCGAACCCGGTTCCTCCAGCCGCACCGCTCGAGGTTGAACGCTCCGGAGAAACTTCCTTCGTTTCCATACCGCGCTTCGTCGGATGAGGACTAGAACTCTTTTTCACCTTTTTACGATCGACCGAGTGGTGTCTCTCGTAACGCTCGTGCCGCTCGCGATCTTTTTCCATCTCGTAGTCACGATCCTTTCGTTCTCTTTCACGGACGCGTGATTTCTCCTCTATCCTATGCCGATCGCGATCCTCTCTGTAACTGCGAAATAAATATATTTCATTGGACAGCCTGCCTGCTACATCCCATTTTCATCGATTTTACTTCGAAAAACTCCACCGTCGAAAAGTTTCTACCACCTCCCAGCTTAATAATAATAATGATTTTTTATCCTCAATATAATTACCGATCTTTATCGTAGTCCCTCTTATCGATGCTCCTCTCGTCGGTTTCTCTTCGATCCCGAACGTGTCGGTCATCGCGTTCCTTCTCTTTGTCCCGCCGTTCGCGATCCTCTTTCTCTCGAATCCTATCTTGATGCTCGCGTCCGGACATCGGACGCTCCCTCGGATCGTCTCTTTCGCGATCTCCTCCTCGTTCTCGTTCTCTGTCTCGCTCGCGGTCACGGTCCACCGGTCTCCGATCGCCGCGGTCATCTCGCTCGCGTCCACGATCGAGCCGATCCTCTCGTTCACGATTCCTGCACAGATTTACCATCAATGTTGGCCTTCCAACCGTTTCATTGTTTTTTTTTTTTCAATTTGAATGAAGTTTTCGGAATACCTTTCGTCCCTGATTCCGACCCGCTCGCGTTCTTCAACCTCATGATCTTTGGCCCTTTCTCGATCCTCGCGTTCCTTCGACATGCGCAATTTGTCGCGTTCGTCACGTGAAAATTTGTCAGGATGATCAACACCCGGGGGTGGTAGATCGTAATATCCTTCGGTGCCGGGTGGAGCGACATCATCGAAAGGACGTTTATAAGTAGTGTCTCTCAGAGGACTGGCAACACTGCTGAATCTTTGTGGACCCGGGCCAGAGTACCTGATGACAAAAAACATTTATTTTAATAAAAACTTGAACTATTTTCAATGCTGATCCGTTCCAAGTTGCATTTATTTTGCTTATTATGAAGAGAATGTTGTTTTTCCTCAGCGAACGAACGTGTCCCTGGTCCGATATGGGGGACAAGAATGAAACTCGTGCGACGTTCGTACACGCATTTAAATCGCTACCACACGCGACCAGCTTAAAATATTTCCTCCGACAATCCTAAGATCCGCAAAACTTCCATATTTATCAATTGCTGCCTCTTTTTTACGTTTTTTCCCTTGCATTTTTTCCATCGGGGAAATTCGCAAGGGGTCAGAGGAGGAAGACTTATAAACTGATTAATCACAAATATCGTCTGAAAAAAAGAAAGAAAATGGTAACAATGTACATGAGACGAACAGTGGTCAACGGTTTCCTCAAGTTCAGTGTTGCTTGTCGAAAAGAAGCGATCGACCGAATAAACAACAACGACAAAAGCTGTCTGACGGTGGGCGTTGAGGTGGCTGAAAATAAATGAAATTGTAAAGCACCGTTTGTCGGCGAGCTGTTGAAAAATTGAAAGAAAAATTTGATACCATTTAGAAACGAGATTGACGATGCTGAATCGTCGATGAAACTGCTACGTTTTGGATTTGAAAGAAAAAGAAAAAAAAAAACATAAACCATCATGTCTCATTTTTTAGAAATTCAGTCAAAACTGGCTCAATGTTTTTTCTTCTTCTTCGATTGGGTTGATTTGGAGAAACAGATGCGTATTAAATAGAGAAAAATAAAAACTAAACGAGCTAATTGTTACGTACGCGTCAGTGAATTATTTTAAATATTGATCTGGTCCTGAATTCACCTGAATCAGAAACCGAGCGTTGATGCAGCGTACACTTCTGCTGTGAGATTCTCAATCCATGCCGATTGCAAAGTCCGGTACATCGTGTTGTATTCTCTTTCACTGCGAGTTCTGCTCCTCTTCGATTCACTATGTGAATTATCGTGCTCCCTCGCTTTCTCTATCTTTCTCTCACCCACTCGCTCTCGCACTCATTCTCTTCCTCTCTCGTTCTTTCTCCCTTTCGTTCTCTGGCTCAGCCACGCTTTATTATACATGATTGACAATTTATCATTACAATGTAAACAATTTCGTTGCACTCGTGGAAACGCACAATAAGCACAAATCGATCACAATACCGATTCAAAAATTGGATTATTCTTTCACGTATGTCTGTGTATGCGTTTTTCGTCTAAATATTTAATTTTTGAAGCTGCGTACCGAGGTGTGGAACACACAATTTCTTGATACACGGAAATACGTTTTTCAAAATCCAAGGTATGGTGATTTATTGGCAGAGCATTTTGTATTTTTCCTAAATTCAAAGTGTCCTAAGCTTCGCTTTTTTAAGGATTATTCGAAAATATTTTTAGCGCTACATTCGTACGGTTTTCCGCAAAATATAACGATATCATCCTTCACAGGTAATATCAGAGTCATCGATTCCTCGCTTTTTCTCTGAATCATTGCGCACCACGCAAATTGCGAAAAACACACATTTCATCCGCCCAAGCGCTCTAATAAGTTTCTCTCTCTCACTCTCTCTCTGATAGATTTGTTTGTATAATAAAAATTTTAATATTTACAACTCATGCAAAGGAAAAATACAAATTTTCATGACAAATTAAAAATCGTTAAATGCGATCATTTGCAATCTTGCAAATGTTACCACCAAATAATTTTGATTAATCTCATAGTTTCGAACGAAAAAAAAAAAAACGGAAAAATTATGAAAAAATGAAATATCGTGGCCGCGAACATGTTCCATAATTGGCCTTAATCCGCTCGTTTTATCTATTCGCCTTGGCTTTTCGTAGGAACGTTATTTGGCCCGATGGAATGATTTAAAATGTTCTCACTGGTTGTAAAGAAACTTGGAAGAACGAAGAGAAAACAATAATCAATGCGTTAATGCTGAAGAAAATGAGCAAAAGTAAAAAAGAAGTTGCCTCAATCACCGAACACCATAGAATGATATTTTTCGAAATTTTTCGTAATTTAGTCTCGTTGGTACGAGTTGAGTAAGTGCGATAACATGATACACGGCTCGTTAGTGCTAGCCGATCTTACAACAACATCCGATCAACTTTTCGCAGGAAAGCACGTGGTGACCGAGCCGGGGATATCAAGGAGAGAACGACAATCTTCAAGTCGCTCTCTCACCAAGAGACTTAACATTATTTACATAAATAACAAATTATCGCCACTTCCGAGCGTATAAAATATTTGTACCGATCGATAACTCAAAGTGGTTTAACGTAATATGGACGTACATAAAAAAACGTTTTTATACATAAATATCGAATGCTGGCAGACGATAATTCGACGAAGGGGACCTTTGTGAGACTATTTATGGGTAAGAAAGTAAATTAATTGTGTTGTCTCTCGTGTACGCGTGTGCGTGAGTATAAAAATAAAAAATGAGGAAAATGTCGTGTCCTCGTATCGAACGGAAAGGTGGGAAAAATGTCCCGTTTCTCATTATTCTCATTGAATGGATCACTCATCACTCACACTCTCTCAGGTTTCATATAATTTTTTCGAAAAATCAAACGCTTACCGAGCAAAGTTTGAAAAGTTGAAAGATTCGTTATTTTTCCAAAATTGAATATCGATCGATCGTGGAGCAATGAAAATCAATGATTTCTTGATTGGGTGGAGAACCTTTGAAACTTGGCTCGACGTCTGAGCCAGCACGTAACATACCGCATTCGTGTATCTTTCTTCAAATATATTTATTTTTTATTCTTGCCAGAATATAACACGAATAAATAATTTTTCTTTAAATAAATAATAATAATAATAATAATAATAATCATAACAACAACGAGAACGAAAAATAAATAAAGATAGAGTAAGGGCTGGACGGAGATTCGAAGGAGGAAAGTATGGCCAAAGCTTTGCCATTGCTAGTCTCTTTTTCTTTTCACGCTCTTGAGATCGGAGTTTTGAAATTTTTACGTGAGTGTATACGGACGAACGGATAAACTAATGTGGCACATGGCGCACCGATATCCCGGTAACCCCGGTCAACGTTATCCTCAACCATTTATTTTTATTGTAGAAAAAGTCGGAAATAAATAAGTTGATGGAGGGAGAGAGGGAGGTTACGATTGGGCGAATTGTGAACGCGACGTTCAGTTACCGGGACAACGGCAGGCATTTCGAGCATGACAAACAGCCGAATTGTTGGTGTTTCCGTAGCTTTTTTCAACTTTCTGCTTTGCTTTTTTTGTTTCAATGTGTACACATATGAAAGTACTATTGTGGCGAAAATACCTGTTGTAGGAATCATAATAGTCTTTCCTGTCCGGTTGTGAAGGTCCCAGCGACATGAGCGGAGGTGGACCCGCGCTGACCGGTGCTAGATGAGGCAACAACGGCGGTATAGTGTGCTGGGAGGAATGATTGCGCGACGGATAACGCGCCGGTGGACCGATCGGTCGTTCTCTCGGCACCGAAGCCGCCGCTGGTAAATCACGTTCCCGCTCTCGGAAGCCATAGTCGTGAGCCGGTGAATCGTTGTAATAATTGTTGTAACTACCACCCGGTGGTTCGCGCTGTTCGCGAGCTTCCCGCGCTTCCCGAGGCTCACGGGATCTGGCTCGATCTCGTTCTCTGTGAAATCTGTAGTCAAATAGTTATATGATAATATTATCAAATATTATATGCCCAAAAAAACTGATAAATTTTACTTAAAATTGGTCGGTTAATTTGCTTACCTCGGTGGAGATCTCAAGGGCGATCGATATCGAGATGGCAAATCGCGTTCTCTTTCGCGATCTCTATCCCTATCGCGTTCTCTGTCACGATCGCGATCACGATCACGATCACGGTCACGATCCCGGTCGCGATCACGGTCGCGATCGCGATCCCGATCTCTTTCTCTGTCGCGTGAGATCGAACCACGTGGCGATTGACTGCGGGAGTACGATCTCGATCTGTGGCACAAATAATAGCAAAACAAAATTCTTAGCAATTTTCTCAGGGGACGCGAGAAACTATGGCTTTGGAAAAAAAATAATAATCATCAACACTTTTATTTGTAATAATGAACATAAATGGGAATTTATTGAAAATAACAAAGGCTTGATATGGCTATTGAAATTGAAGAGAATAAAGTTGAGAATGATAACCTGCTGATTGAGAAGCTGCCACTCCGGGATCTCCGTTTGGGCGTACGACTTCGTTGCCGGAGTGGCGGCGGGGATCGGGAAGATCGTCGCTTCGGAGGTGGACTACGAGACCTGCTGATTCGTGGTGGCAGAGGCGATCTCCGTCCGAATGATCGTGACCGAGATCTCGTGTAACTTCGCGATCTCGAGCGAGTGCGACTGCGTCTTCGATGCTTGCCCAAGCGACGATCACGTTCGTCCTTCTCTCGCAACATACGCTCAAAAGCCTCCAGAGGGTCGACGATTACCCTGTCAAGGAAAAAGCGTGTCAGCCAAATTTCGTAAATTTTTCGGCTCTTTTCGAGACGGGACACTTACCCTCCGGGAGGATTCCCGTTGTGCATCGCTCGGCCCATTCCCGGTGGAGGTGGCTGCAGACCTCTGTATCCCACTATAATAAACGTCAACCATCCGGTTAATATCTTTCACGCTAAATTGGAAAAACCTGCCGACAATAATTGAGTACGTCAATGCGAATAACAACTCACTATGATGCATCCCTCGCATCGGCCTCGGCGGGCCGTTGTAATTTCTCGGCGGTATCTGGCCCCCGCCTCCTCCGCCTCCCCTGTAAGCAGAAGGTTGATACGGCGGCCTGTCGTATCTCGGGGGTCCGTAATGCGGAGCAGTTTGGTGTTGCGGATACATAGGTATCCTGTGAGCCATGAATGGATCTGGCAAGAGCGCATTGTGCGGCGTCAAGTTAGGCGGCGGTTGATTATAATTCGGCTGTTGCGGCGGCGGCGGCGGCGGCGGCGGCGGCTGCTGCTGCGGCGGTTGGGATTGTCCAGCTAGACGCTCCTCACCCGGAGGATACGGTAAGAGAGGTGGCTGCTGCTGACTCGTCACCGAACTTGGACCGTGTAGATGAGGTTCGTCGATCTATTCGGTCACGAAAAGCAAACGGAAATTCTTTCATTTTTCGCTTCATCGACGATCGACGAAAAAACTGTTTTTTCGCCTTACCTTTTAACTACGAACCAGGCTGAAGTAGTCGAATTAGTACAAAAAAGGCGACTTACCGTCGGCGTTCCAGGCCTGTCTTCGGTCGATCTCCTAATGTCTCTTTGATCCGCGCAATAATGATAACGACTGTTTCCAGGCGGCAAATCCTGATAACTTTTGTTGGAGCTCGGATGATTCATGCGATGCGGCGATGGAGCGCCGTGAGACTGATAGTCTCCACGCTGCGAATGTCTAGGCGAGAGGGATCTTCTGCGATTCAAAGGTCTGAAGTTGTCAAACCTGCGATTGTGATCTTCCCTCCTAAAAAAAAAATTACAATGAAATCGTTCTATAGTTGGATCGAGATATCTCGAATTTGGCAAACTTCGAGGCAGTCTAGAGAAAGCTTTACCTCTCGCGATGATTGTCTTTGCTGAAACTTCGTCGGCGTTCATGCGGCCTTTGATCTTCTGAATAATCATCATCTTGATCTCGATTCTCCGACGCTTGGACGTCCTCGCGTTTCAAGTTGTTGTCCAAAGGAGTTTGTCCGACCGACGGTATGGGCAGAAGCGGTTCTGTGCCCGGCGGAGGGGGAACCTCTGGCTCGTCAGGGATCAATTTTGGCAATGGATCGACGCGTGAATCCGCGTCCGAGGTACATTCGAGCGAGCCTGTCAAACCGGGCGAATAAACGTACTGAATTGTACATCGGATAAAAGCTGAAAAGCTCGATATTCATAGATGTCGATGGAACATCGAATAAACTTTGAATAAACATTTGTTCTCACTTGAGAATCGTTATTTCTAGCGTTTCGCCTTGTTTCGTTTATGAGCATTTTCGTACATGTCGCTTTTCTTTTCTCTCTACAATTTCCGATTTTAATCGAAGTAGGTTATGTACGAACCGACGGGGAGGAAACAACACACACGTACACACACGCGAATCGTGTATCAAGCGAAAACTATACGAATGATTCAAAATGGCGCTGCGCGGCTCACCCCTATATACACAGCTCGAGTATCGTCGGAGCTCGGACGCACCCGCGCGTACGCATACAGATGACAGGCAAGAGAGAAAGCCGCAATTTTTAAAATCGCTAAACGGTTTCATCGACCATAAAAAGCCCTCGTCAGCGGATTTTTGCAATCGTCCTGCGTACGCTGGACACGGAAAACACTCTATTTCGAAAACTCGAAGTGAGCTTCGGCGACTGATCCATCGCACCTCGACATAGCAGCTGGTGTTCATTCTTCGACGTTACGAGTGATCAATCATCATATCCGCAAATCAGAAGAACGATTTTTTTTTGCCTTGTATTTTTTGTCTCCATATTGAAATGCGAATCGTAAGGATATAAGAAATGAACTATCGTAAAGGTTGAATTTTCTCGTAGGAGAAAAATAGGTCGATCGAATAGAAAACGAAATTGGTATTTTTTTTTAATTTAAATATCAAATCCCGTGGCCGTTCAATCCGTTGAAAAAAAAATACGGATTGGAGCGTGTTGTTAAAGAAATGGAGAATCAAGAATCGCTCGATAGTTGGAGTTTCACGATGTTGAAGTTTGCATAATCGGAATGCAACGAAATTCCCGCCAATAAAACGATATCTTTCGAGGATCCGAAGAAAAAGCCGGTCAGAAATAGTCATGGTTTTCGAAACGAAACAAACAATGGGAAAACATTTTTTCGTTGGAGCCCAACGTCGGAAAGTCGAGGGTCACGGAGTTTTGGTTTAATCCATCGATCCCAATTTATTGAGGAATGCGAAATTAAAGAATAGCTGGTTTTTCGTTGTTGTTTATACGATAATAATTTATCGATAGTGGAAAGGATGGAGCGGAAATAATGAGTTTCGTAGGATACTTTACCAGGTAAAACTGATGCGGCGACCGATTCTTCCGCGTGCCGAGGTATCGGAGAATCGCTTATTCCGGTAGTAATTTTCGGAGGCTCCGTCAACGGTGGTGTTCCTGCCGGAGGCTGTTTATCGTCCTGTGGCTGCTGTTGCAAGGACGGCGTCGATTCTCGTTGCTCCACCTTTGGTTTTTCAATCTTAACGACGTTAGCGGGAGGAGGTTGTTGGTTCGTCTGATTCGATTTACCAGTCGGTCTATAAGTTTGCCGTTTCGCGTAGCCGGTCTCGTTTTTGAAATTCATAACGGCGTTACGGAGAAACCGATTGGGTATGAGAGTCTCGGGCGACACGTCTTTCTCGTTGCAGTCGGGGCACTCGTGCTCCTCGGATTCCAGCAGAACAGTACGGATGCCTAGAACGAATCAAAATGATCATAGCTTCGAATTCTCGCAGTCTGCACATCGAAAAATCCAGATACTCACATTCGTCGCAGAACGAATTACCGCAACATGGTATCATCACCGCGTCCGTGAGCAAATCTTTGCAAATGTTGCACAAGAGGTCCTCGGGGATTTCCGGCTTTTCGACCACCGGCTCAGGATCCTGGGCGAACGGGGGTCGTTCTTTTTTCCCTTCCTTGTATGCTTGACTGTTGGATTACAATTCGATAATATCAAATCACACGATCAATACGATCTACGATCGCATAAATCACAGTTTTCAGAGTGATCATTATCGTTTCTCATGAAATTCAATATTAAATGTATTTTTATTATATTTTACAACGAAAACTGTGAATTTTATAGGAAATAAATGAAATTACAAATGCGAATATATGCCTCTTGCCCCTTGAAAATTTGACAGGATTTTTCTATTACCATAATATACTACAATTATATCGTTAATGAGAACGTGGTGATCGGTCGAGAACTCACTGATCGATAGCAGGCACCGCGTAGTGTCCAGTGGGAGTCATCATCGCTCCAGGAACCAAAGGACCTTCCACAGGCACCATAAAACTTCTTGGGATTCCTGTACTTTTCTTAATCTCTATCGGTTCTCGATCAATGCCGGAGGGACAATTTTTAATCCAATGTCCTGGTTGATGACATTTGTAACATCGATAGTTCGGCGGTACTTCACCCGTCTGGTTAGCTCCTCGTATCTTCATGTAGCTGTTTCAAGCATTTCAACAAACTTAACATCATCTGGACAAAGTGCCTCCACCATTATCTTACCGAGCAATTGGGAAACGAAAAATACGTTTTTCCATTTAATATTTTTTCAATCTCAATAACCATGACGATTCTAGAACCGTTTTCATCTAAATCGTTACAAAAGCAGTAATCTGACTTACGAGTATACAAATCTTTTGGTTTTTCCATGCCAAAGCAAACGGTAAAGAGCAAATAAAATTTCAATTAAAGTTTAGTTGGTAAAAAATCGATTTGAATATCGGCGTAATTCGAAGCTCGTCCGGGCCAGATATGTACAGCGTTTTTTAGTTTTAGGATCGTGAATAATAATAATAGCAACGAAACGAGAATTTACTTGGATGGATCGTAGTCCTGAGTCGACTGAGTCATCATCGCGCGAATTTTGTCATCTTCGGAGCCGTCTAAACGGGTCAAATCGACAGATCTGCCCATGCTGGATTCTTCCTTGGAATTGGCAAAAGTCGGCTGCTCGTTTCTATCCCATGATCGTTTCTGTTGAACGGTCAGTGGGACTCGAGAAACTATGAGGCTCGTATTTTTTGCAATGAGAGCATTATCGTCGGTGTACTCTGCGACAAAACGATAATATCAAAATTTAGCAAAAAATGCTAGACGGGAATGAAAAAAAAGAAAAAATTTTGTTGCCTGACTTACCTTCCTTGGTCTGAGCATTTGTTATTTGTAGATCAAAGTCTGTATTTTTTCCTATCCGTTTTTGATGGAATATAGCTTTTTTCAGATCGGCAACGGAAATATGGAGTCCGTCGAACGAAACTGTGTCGTAATCCAAAGTGGATTTGAATTTGTAATGAACCGACATGTTTGCTATTCAATAATCCTGTAACGAAAGATGAAAGAGAAGATTTAACTCAAAATGAGCCAGTTTCCTCAGCTCAATCCGACTATGCTTGGGTTTTCCGGCATTTCCATAAGACAGTTTGGAGGTTAATTGAGCTCGGGGACTCGGGAGTCCGAGCCGACGACGAAGCGTGACTCAAAAAGGAAAACAAAAAAGAGCTTCGCCAAATTTTTAAGCGTACGAGGGTCGAATAGATATCGCTGTAGTCATACTATGGTCGTATGAAGCAAAAACAGGTCGAACGTTTCGGGGTGCCGCTGCTGCGACGAACGAGCAGTAATCTTATCCCGAACAATCGGATTTTCGCTATTCACGAATTTTTTTTTCGATATTCAATGACGCTACTAAAACACGCACTCACACGAACCGACGAGTTCGAACTGGCGGAATGAGAGCGTAAGTGATTGATGGAGCGAAATAGTGTAAAAGCGTGAAATTGTAAGACCGGAATCATGCCGAAAAGAGAGTGCTTCTAGTTTTTTTTTCTTGTAAGACAAAGGAACTGGAGTTGTTTTGATAAAAAGAGCCGGAAGACGAAAGTAGGCGGCTGCTCTCCTGTATAGATATGCGAACTGCTTCATTTTGGTTGGAATCGAAATTTCCAGCTTTCTCCATATTAGAAGGAGAAAAAAAACCACAGTAGCAGGTCTCGTTTTTTTTTCTTCATTTTTATATTTATTTTTCATAATATCCGATAATTCGTTTAAACAATGATGACGCACAATATATATACTCACATCACGGAAATATAATTGAACGAATTGCATGTAGAGAGAAATGCGCGTAGCGAACTGGTAGAGAATCCCAGACCTCGCACCACTAAGCACACGGCACACGCACGGACGCACGGACGACGCCGACATCCGATGGTCTGAAAACAACTAATTAGATGGAACAAATTCTCATATTGATTACGTCACGAAGCTCAACAGAGGACAGCAGCGTCTCGACGCGGCTCTGGTGTGAAACGCGTGTGGTAGGCCTGTCGCTGCGGCGCTTCTCTGGTCGCCATCGCCCGGATCCTTGACGGCCAATGAGAGGCTTTCTGCCTTCGACCAACCAGCCACCAGCAACCAGCACAGCTCATCGCTCCGTAGTTCTATGTTCTGTTACTCGAAGGCCAGAGCTGTATCTGATTTTTCTCCTTTTTCTCCTTGCTGCCTTGCGGCAACCTACTGTCAGAGCTGGTAAAGGAACGTGATTGTAAGACTGGCCGCCATAAGCGAGGAAATGCATAAGTTTTATTTTATATTTGAATAAAAATCGCTACTTGGTAAATTACCTATTTTGTCGCATAATTCATTCTGCAGCACAATCCCTGCACGCGAAACTCGAGACTCGAGCTCCTGCCCATGCCAGGCGCGCGCTTCTTTCCCGTACGAAATCCCGCCAAAATATGTCTTCGTAAATGATATGATGGTATAATTAAAGCAATCATTAATTTTCTAACTACGGTTAATTTTTTCTATAATCCGAAGAACACACTAGTTGATTGAATAATAATAATACCATGCAGTACAGGAATTGTCAACCGAGTAATTCTCTTCGGTGTGTGGCGCCATAATTAGTAGCTAATCATTCCTTTTCGACCAGCGCCGTAGATTTGCGATCACTTTTACCGCCATATTTTCCTTCTACACTACATTCGTATACATTCGTGTTGGCAATCATGATGTGTGGCTGGAATCGGTACTAAAAAGAGCTCTAAAGGCGATGCTTGCGAACGGTCAGTGTCATGTGACTCTGTGTCCGTAACAAACACTATGGCTTTTTCGGGCTGTAGAGCCTGTGCTTTGAAGGTTCGACGAAAGTTGCATCGAAAACAAAAAAATTCTTTTAAAAAGCATCTTGAAATTATAGTTATTCTATAGAAAAACTATCTTTCGTGCGTGAAGCGTCAAATCTCGCGTTATGCGGACCGAAAGGCATTGGTGATCAATCACAAGGTATAATTTATTTACAAATACACACGATTGTAAATAACATACTCGAAAGCAGATTTACCCGTGCACAAAGTGTAAACTCATGCTGTTTTATACTTTCACAATATTTATTTAATCCGTTGGATGCATCCATGAAGAACATCATGCCGGAGGAATATAACAGGGCCGTTCTGAAGATGGTGATTGCACAAATATGCCAAATGATTGGATGGCATTCCATCAATTCAACTCCGTTGGAATTCCTCGTTGATTTGATGCAAGAATATTTATTACGAATATCAAAACTAACCAAACAATACGCCGAAGTTCGTAAGTATTCTATGTCCTATATTTAGCCAGTTAAATATTGTTTCTCCAGATATTTAAGACTAATCTTAACTGATAATGCCGGAAACTCGATATTTTGCTCTTTTAGTTGGAAGAACAGAAGGGAATCTTGATGATTTGGGCCTGGCATTCCAACACATGCACGTCCTAATACCTGAGCTTTCCGAGTACGTTAGAAACGTTGATTCTCTTCCATGCATCATCTCGGTACCAAAATTTCCAGTCAGGCGTGAAAATCATTTGAATTTTTTGAAACCTGGCAGTCAAGAGGTCGTAACTCGAGCTGTACACATTCACGAACATTTACCGGCGATGTATCCCGAATCAGAAGGTTCGTCGGCGACCCAACGGCTTTATTTGGTTTTTGACAAATTCAAGGGAGTTATTAATGATGGAATATTGCAGAGCCCCCTCTGGCCGAACAGGCGGAAACTCCTCGACCTTGCCAAGCAGATTACAGTCCGACGAGTTTGCAGCAACCGATGGAGGGGATCATCGAATCGCCGACGAATCAGGCCAACCAAGTGGTTTTCAAACGACCCGGCGGGCTGTTGCCGTCCGAGCATATATCGCTCACCAAACGCTCGAAAATGCTTGAAGAAGGTCGGCCGTTGCGAGAAATACATAGCGTGATAATGACAACATCAGGCTTTCTTTCGCCCGCCCGAGAAGGTAAACTTCCGGAGCCTCGGACGCCGCACGCGGCGCGCGCAGAGTCGCCTCCTCCGGTGGTAAGTTCATATCCTATGGTGCCCCCTGAGTTGAAGCCTGAGAAAAAGCCGAAGAAAGCTGTGAAGAAAGGTCCCGAGCATCGCAACAAATTGGACAAGGAAAATAAAAAGAAAATCCGCGTAAAAGAGTTGTTCAAACCGGATAACATAAGCGAGATAAAAAGTAAAAAGCTCGCGAATGCCAAGGAACATGCTAAACTGCAGTCTTCAAAATCGAGCGCCGGTAAGGCACGCCCGAGCAGTCCAAGGAACCCGAATAGGCCGACCAGTCCGCATAAAGAAAATCCTCCTCATAAGGAAAATTCATCGAAAATGGCCAAGATCGCACAGACCAAAGGTAAAGCCGAGCGAGGTCCAGAGTCGACGCCGGTTGCTCCGCCTGCCGAGGAAAAAGAAGACATTGTGTACAAATTGCCTTCTGAACCGGACAAACAGAAACTCAACATTTTTAAAAAAATTTCGAAGCCACGAGAGGAGAAAAGCACGGACGTCCCGCCGGAACCTCTCAACAAGCACAAAGAGCTCGATTCTCGGGAATGTTCACCGGGTCTGGTTATCGACGAGATCACCGATAAAGCCATACCGAGTATCGATGTCGATGCCAAACGAGATGAAAAAAAAATACCGAAAACACCGGATGTACACATAGACGAAGCCGGAGAACCGATCGATCCGCAAAGCCCGCCGCCCGACGTTTATATATTCGGTGATATGTCTCCGCCCGGCACACCGAGCACTCCAAAAACTCCGGAACTCGAAGTACCTGTTATCGTTGATATCAAAAAGAAGAATAAAAAGGAGCGAAACGTTCGGAAAAAAGAACCTCGTTCCAAGAGTCCCAAGAGAAGTGTCAGTCCGAAAAAGGTTAGTTTTCTTTTCACGATCTCACTCTTTGAAGCCCACAGACTCGTGCTCCCGTGATTATTAATTTATACTATTTATTTCCAGGCAAAAATCGCTCCCGACCTCCAGGAATCTCAACTGTGCGATAGACCAAAAACTCCTCAAGCGGTTGAGGCAGAGACTCACAAGGAAATGAGTAATCTCTCCTCGTTAGCTTTCCCCTTTTTCCCACCATTTCCATCAGCCCCGGGCCTCATTCCGCATCCGATGCCTCCACCCATTTTCCCGAGATATCCTTTACCCTTAAGTTCCAGGAATCTACCAGGAATTCACCCTTCAATGCCAAATTTGCCGATAGCTCCGAGATTTTTAGCCGCCAATGTTATCCCCGACGAATTTTTACCACCGAAAACCAAAATTTCTGAACGCGAGAAAAAACCTGTCGCTTTACCTCCCGAATTCCTTCCAACGCCTTTCGAACCCATTAAGGCCTCAAAATCTGCCAGTGAAAAAGTCCTTAAGTCTATCAAATTGGATAAAGAAATATCAGCTCAGGCAACGACATCGAACATTGTACAGAGCGATGTAATTCCGCCTGGTATCCCAGTCCCATCTATCACTCCCATACCTCCATTACCCCGAGTAGTCGCCAAGCCTGAAAAACCTGACAAATTAGCCAAAACAATCAAGGTAACTACGCAATTACTTTGCCATTATCCGGCGAAACTTCGCTCTACGAAACTCGATTATTCTCGACATTTTACTTTGTTCAGAAAACCAAGGACCACAAGAAGGAACGAAAAGATAAGCTCAAGAAGAAAAAAGAGAAAAAAGAAAAGCACAAGATTAAGGATAAGAGTAAAGGGAAAAAAGGCAAACTCACCAAACTCAAAGACAAGAAAGACAAAAAGGACAAGCGAAAGGATAAAGAAGTCAGTTTACTTTTTTTTCGTCTTACTCAAAATGCTCGAAACATTAATGAAAATTAATATGGTTTGCTGTTTTATTCTTACAGAAGGATAACAAAACTACAGAGGCTGTACCCAAAATAACTCTGAAGCTTGGTCCTGCATCACCGCGACCACCTACGCCTGATAATCCAACAATGAAAAAAATGTAAATTGTTCGATTTTCACCACTTTTCAGGGATAATCAACGACTTGATCACCAATTATTCTGTCCTTGTTACAGAACTATAAAACCACTCATCAAGAAACCCATAGAGGAGAAAAAGAGAGAACCGAGTCCTGAATTGGCAAAAATTTCTGCTCTCGTTACGAGACCACCGAAACAAAAATTAACGAGTGAGCTTTACATTTTTTTCAACATTATTGTAAGGCATTTTCGCGAACTCCGAAAAAAATCCTTCGAATCTCCACCTATAAGTGCATGTTGGGTCAATTTATCCAAGGCGTTTTCCAAATCGTTTAAACGGAAATTGAATCCCAAAATATTTGTTGCCATAAAATGTCAAATGAAAGATAATTTCCTATTTTTCAGAGTTCAAATCCGAAACACTGGCGAAAAAGAACGACGTTATAGACGTGAAGGAAAATGGGAATGAATTACCTGCGACTCATCTTATCACTGTGGTCAGAATCAATTTTTTGTTATCAAATGAGTTTATTATTAAATCTTAATATTTTAATTAAATATCAAGTTTTGCATGTTTATTACAGGATCAAGGCAACCGCCAAGTTTGGATATGCCCTGCTTGTGGCAATCAGGACGATGGGTCGCCCATGATCGGTTGCGACGACTGCGACGCCTGGTATCATTGGTAATTATTCAATCTTAATCCTTCGAGCGTACAGGGGAGTGTACCGCGTTTTTCGCCCCTCAACTATGTGATTTTTCGACGAAATCGAAAGTTAAATGCCTCACAATTAGTGCGAGAAAATTTTCGGCGTCCAAATGACCCAGTGTGTATTCAAAGACATAAAAAAAAACACTATCTGCATTACATTCCGTTCATGGGCGTTCCAAAACAGTTTTACTCGAGAAACCGAAAAAGTTAATTTGTTTCTGCCTCATTTTTTATTTCCATTAGCAGCGAGTTAACTGTCCCAATGTCCCAGCTCAATTAGTCTTCGACAAAAATACCAAAGCAAAAATTGATTTAGCAGATAGAATGCTTTTTTTTTTCTTTTTATGAAAATTCACAATCATGGAAACGCTCGTTCCTTGAACAGGGTCTGTGTCGGAGTGCAAGTGCCACCTGCTGACCACGAAGATTGGTACTGTCGGATCTGCATTGCGAAAAAGGAAGAACTTCACCACGACAAAAAGAAAAAGAAACGTAAAAGGAAGATCAAAGCAACAGCGTAGAGAAACAGTCCGAGATCATGGGCGACAGCAATCTTTATAAGTTTTTTTTTTTCCAATACAAGAATTCTATAATTATGCCTGGATAAATTAACACAATTTTAAATTCAGCAAGAAAGTAATTCGATCTTAGTTGCCGGAAAGCTGATAGCCGATCAAGTGAATTATTTAACTGAAGAGTAATCATTACTTTTTCTCGATTTCTTAATTATTTAATCGACGATTCGTTTTTAGAATGGATAAATAATATATTGATACCGTCAATTATACGGCCATGCATATGTTTAATAAAAACAAATATATATCTGTATATATATTGAAATGTCTGGTTGCGAGAAATTTATTAATTCGTGGAAAAAATCTACGAATTTTAGCCCTTCGAGCGTAAATATGCATTTCCAATTTGTTTTTTTTAAATGCATTCGTTGCAATCGAATAGCAATCATTCGGTGAGCGAAAATTGTCCGGGTCAAAATCACCGAGTGTGTACTCGGGGATTCAATGACTGGAGAACTCAAAGGGTTTGTGTTTTTTCAGGATTTTATTTCATCGTTCACACTTAAGGTACAATGAAACGTGTTATAAAAGAACTCTTGAATTTATTTCTCTTCGGGCTTATTGAATACGAGAGTGTATCCGCATTTGCCACAGTAGTGACGATCTTCCATCGCAGCCATGAAGACACCTGCTCCACACTGTTCCGACGGACATTCTCGCCTCAAACGATGGATTTTTCCATTTTCATCAACCTGGAACATGATTTCAATTCCGTTCAACTTTGGACCGTCACTTTCAAGAAATTAATGCACAACTTGAATAAAAATCTCAGAATATTTCGATGTAAATTGAGTTTGCAGAAATAAAAACAATTTTTTCACAATTTTTATTTAATTCTTGATAAAAGATGATTGTTTTGGGACTGACCTTGTAAAACTTCAAGACAGCAAGCTTGACCTTCTTCTTCTTGTGTTTGATCTTCTTGGGTGTCGAGTAATTCTTCTTCTTCCGTTTTTTGGCTCCACCACGTAATCTCAGTACGAGATGCAGCGTCGATTCTTTCTGAATATTGTAGTCGGACAACGTTCTGCCATCTTCGAGCTGTTTACCGGCGAAGATCAATCTCTGTTGGTCCGGTGGGATTCCTGAAGTTACGAGTTTGTTAACATCAATAAGAATCGGTCAAAAATGTATAGCTATTTGAATTTTCAATGAGAACTCTGATTGATAATTTCATTGGCACGATGTCTATGTTGAGGAAAAAAGGAAATACTTGCCTTCCTTGTCTTGGATTTTGGCCTTGACATTTTCGATAGTATCGGATGCCTCGACCTCAAGGGTGATGGTCTTGCCCGTGAGAGTTTTCACGAAGATCTGCATGTTTGGACGATGCCGTCAGCAATCCCCTGTAACAAACAAATGACGATTTAAATCTCGAGTCGGGAGATACAAATTTGGATAAGGATAAACGTCGAATAAATCGATTTCCACAGTTCAAGCGAGTTTTCACGTTTATTCATTCTTTACAGTGAATAATCTTGATTGGAATAATATTAAAGTAGAGATGCGGAGACTTAAACTAGAAGAACAGCGTTGATGCAACCATCGTTTTCTGGATTATTAGTAACCTGGGCGTATTTGCCCCAGACAACTTTACCGGATTGGGTAACGAGACCCAATTCCGAAATATTGACTTCGATAATGGTTCCTTTAGTGATAACACCTAGGGTCGTGTACATTGCGGAATTAGGATTCTTTTTAACACCGATAATAGGCAAATAAAAAGTCGCTTTGAGCTCGGGATGGGTGATGTGAGCTTTGCGGAAACGAAGTGCCATTGGTCTGATGAATCTCTCGAACTTTGGTGGTTTTCTCGTGAAATTTTCTCCGACGTATGTGACTTTGGTGACCATTCTTTTCCACGCGTTTCGTTTCGACTTTCCGGTCTTTACCACTTTGAAGACTTCCGATTCCGATTGTGCCTTAACTTTTGGTATCGGTACGTCCCACTTCGCAGATTTTTCCTTCCGCTTCTGTTTTATCATATTGGAAAGAACTTTGGAACGCGAAGTGACGTCACGATCCAACAGGAACACAGGCAATGCTCCTTCCGGTGCATTCTCCGTCTTTGTCTTGCTCTTTTTCTCCTCGTGCGCCTTAATCTTCTTCTTCATTTGAATCTTTTCATTGCGACGCTCCTTGTTGAATATTTTTGCTTTTATTCCTCGCAGAGTGCGTGCACGTTCCGCTCGCTTGTGTGGCTCTCGCGCCTCCCTCTTCCTTTTCCTTTCTTCATAATCCAATCTTCTACCATGCAATTTTCTGTGCCGATCGATGTATTCGTTCTGCGGCATTTTGTCACTTTGTTTCTTTCACCGGCTTGAAATTTTTTATCCCTCGAGTCTCTCTGTAACATAAAAATCCCATTGGTGAATTCAGCGGGGAAATAATAAATAATAAATATCGACGGAGCACAAGTTATTTACTCAACTATCCGATCGACTTACCTCTTTTTTCTACCAATTTAAGGAATCCGTTGTTATCGCCGATAGATGGTTATTCAACTTTGATCCTATCAAATTTATTTGCTTCATCTCACGGCTAAAGATTGGAAATCTTTGATGGAAATTCAAATCAAAGTTTGCCCAAATACCGCGCATCGCGTTTCTATCCGATCTCCGATTGACCAGCTTGTCGCCCAAAATCGACGTCTAAGATTCATCGATTTGGAGCAATTTTTCATGCACGATGTTCATTCTTATAAACTATTGAAATCACTCAATGAACATGAAGCTGAAATCGACTGGAGGTTCACGTTACGCGGAGTCTCTAATATTCGGCAAGGGGCATCAAATTTTAGAATTTTTCAAAATTTTTTTATCCTTATTTTTAGTTGCGTATGAATTCGTAAGATATTTTTTTTCTTCGAATTTTCGGATAAATATTAGTGAAATCGAATTCGCATGGGACTTTGAGACCCACTCGGGGATAAGCTCAACAGGTTGCTAAGAAAGACAGCTATCGAGAAAAGTAATCGAGCCAATTTCGTGAATGTCGAAAACTTGCGAAATAGGAGATATTTCAACAGTAAAGAAGCGCGTCATTGCGGACAGCGGCGGTAGGCATGTGGCTGGCGGGACATTTCCACAGCCAATCCTACACGACCTAACCTAGTTTTTACTGAATTACGGGAACGAGTAATGAAAGATTTGCAAAAAAGGTGTGAATCGGTGACAAAAGTACAGTGCTGAATGAGCTCGAATTAATGCAACTGCAGTTAATTCCGATATTGAAGGTGCAAGGACGATGTTCAATCGTAATGGTGGCATTAAAACATCGGAAAAACGTGGTCCATTCGGTCAACACACAAAACTTGTATATAAAATCGAATGTCTTGTTTTGTATCAATATTTCCAGATACCAGATGGTATTTGTTGAAAGAAATGCTTAATAAAACATTATATTTACAATAAAACGTGTGCTGTAACGAAAATAATGAATAATATTTCACTTGTTTAATTGAACATACCTTCGGCTACGTCGCGTAACACGGAAAAGAGCGTCTATGATTGAGCACTGATGGGAGATGGTTAACGCTATGTAGCGGCAGAAATGTTACGAGTCAATGCGTTCAGTAATATTATATTCGGTCAATAGATGGTGCAGTCGTTTCAACCAATGAGCGTCGATGGCCGCCGGGACCGCGTGAATACCGCTGATAATACTTTTGATGCTAAATTCTTTTTCAATATGTGATTAAACAAAATACTATTTAGGTCCGGATAAACATCGTTCGAATTTCGAGTGGAGCGATTGCATTCAGCATTCGGAAAATACTCAATGTTTGTGAAAATGTTTCAGAAATTAAGATACTCGTTTGTTTTGGTTTTTACCGATTGAGCCAGCTTCACAGAGATCTTTTTGCCGTCGCGTCAAAGTTGGCGGCGTTTCCTCTATATACGACCGCCACGTTTATGGTCTCGCTGCTCTGTTTTTTTTATTTTAAATTTGTACTCCGATTTCATTGTACATTGTGATATTTGTGAAGTTTGAATTGCAATAGGAACTGAGAATCATCTGATTTTCCTGATCGCCTCACAAAAATGTCGCATTTGATACCGACGTGTGACTTTGTGATTTTATACATAACGAATTCCGGCAATGATTTGTGCTGTGCTGAAAGAAGGTTTCAGAAGTCAATAACGATCAATGACTTTAAGGTTCGATTTTCAATCCTCCTGTCAAGAAAATACGATTTTTTCGATTTTCCAGAATCCTTTTATCCGACATAATTTGCAACTTTTCACCCGGGCATTGAACACCATTTGTCCCGAAATTCAAGCAAACTTGAAGCTTTTCGTGTGTAAATTTTCATTTTCAGGGTAAATTGGAGTTACTGACGGGAGGCAATTCAGCCACAATGCGTCTTGAAGCGTATGACAAAAACAATCAACTCGTTTGTGAACCGAACGAAGGATCCTCTTTACTGGGATCGTATCCCATTGACAGCGGCATGAGGATACACGTGAGTTGATGAAAATCCATGCCGAATAACTCAATTATTGCAACAATGATAGTTTCCGCATGGTCCGAATGATCCGACAGTATTGGTATGGTATCCTCGTTGAAGGCAAACAATCATGCTCGACCTTTGGAGCGTCGACCGCCTAAAATGACTAAGGCTTTTTTTCAATTGTTGTGAATTTATTTTTTGACACAAACAAAAATTAAATGCCAAAACATTCATTGCCATGGGATGCTGAACAATCGGTGCTTCGTTCAAAATCAGTCAATGTGTGCCCGAAATGTTAAATCAAAACAGAATGCAGTGGAAATATTCACGTTCACATTCATTGATAATTAATGCTCCATTTCAGGTGGTGGATACTTCTATCCCTGTAGACAATTTGTCCACGGTCGAAAAGTTCCAAATATCTGAAGAGGAATATTCCAAGCGATCAGGTAAATAAAAAAACGATGTTCCATGAACTGAAAAAGTAAAAAAATATAATGGCAAGTGCTCGCCTTGTCGTCGCTCTTCGAGAGCTGGAAAAAAAAGTCCGATATGTAATTTATTTTCGACTATTCAGCCTCGTTTCCGGGAAAAATTCAAAGACATCTTTGAAGCAGTGATTATGCGATTACAGATACGGTGAAAGCTTTTTTGGAGAAAAATAAACTGGGAAAATATAACGAGGAAGACATGAAACGAAAGATGGAAGAAAAGCTTCGGGACGCTCAAATCGAAGAAGAATTGGCGAGCAAATTGAAAACGGGTGATCGGTGCGAAGTACGAGTTCCGATGCAGCCTAAACGACGGGCAACGATCATGTATGTCGGTAAGTAGAGAAATCACGAAATTAACGTAACGTAACGAGCAAGCATTTGGCCGATTAAACATGAAAAAAAAATGACACCGAAGTTTGCAACGTTTTCGTACTGATTTTTTCGACTTTGAAGCCTAAAAAAATATGGAACAAAAAAAAATAATAAAAAATGTCCTGATGAGATATCCAATAAGAATTTTCCGTTGATGCTAACTTTAATATCGTAACGAACATGGACTTTTAGGTAAAACAGACTTCAAAGAAGGATGGTGGGTGGGTCTGAAATACGACGAACCATTAGGAAAGAATGATGGGTTGTAAGTAGAAAAGAAAATGAAATGACGCTCTGGTGTGGATCGAATGAGCGCGTTGAAAATATGCTAAAATCATTCGATTCCTTTGCAGGGTCAATGGCAAACGATATTTCGAGTGCCTGCCAAAATACGGAAGCTTCGTGAAGCCAGCCCACGTAGTGATCGGCGATTTTCCCGAAGAAGACTATGATCTTGACGAAGAAATGTAAAAAAAAAAAACAAAACAAAACTCTGTCGACTTTTTGTTGATTGATTCGTATATATTTATCATTTTATATTAAAATTAAAGCTTAAAAAACCTACGTGAATACGATTTCTCAGGACAAACTTGACAAAATGCGCAATAAGCTATTAAATTTTCATGGGTTGATCAGAAAATCACCGATCGCATATCTTTTTATGTGTACATTTCGTTCGCACTGAAGAAAAAACGTCGCACGCTAATAATAAAGTAAAGTTGATGATGCACAAAGAGAAAGACACAATATTGCGGAAATTTCCATGAGATTGGCCATGCAGTTGCTCAATTTTCACTTTTTTTTATTTTCTTTTATCGCGATAACGTAACGTTGGGCAACGTTCAGTGGCGGCGAGTAACCGTCCGAATAAGTAGCATCCTCGAACAAGACCTCGTATTCCTCGGTCGCGGTGTTTGGCAATTGGTTTACAACAGCCTTATAGAAACAGGTGGTTTGAGGGTAGAGCGCCATAACTAGAAACATACGAATTTCAAGTTATTCTTGTCTCAATGTGACTTTTTTATAGCCTTTTTCAAATCTTCTAATATTTCGTCCAATATGAACATTTTCTCTTTTGTTTTTTCGTAGCGAGACATTTTTTCTAGTCGATTATCCATATTTCATAAACGGAAATGAATTATTCAACGAAAACAAATACAAAATGCAATCATTATTACCAATCGATCCCTTGGCGAAAAGGGCGTGCGCATCCGTCTCTGGATTCGCTCTCATCAGAGGCAAAGGAATAACTCGTCTTCGCGATAAAATGTGCCTGTCTTTTTGCTCCTCGTCGATATCGTCGACTTCGTATTTATTGGTTGTCGAGTTGAAGTACACGACTTCCGCGAGAATCCAATTTTCCTCTTCTTCCGAACCTTTGACCAAAGCTGCCACCATATCTCCCATCTAGATGAAAAATAAATTAAAGTACTCTCGATGAAGTGATAATATCGACTGACAACCTTGCATTTCCGATATTAAGCCGCAAATCGTTACAAAAATTCTGTGAAAATTGATTTTTACGGGCAACATTTATCGTGAAAAACTCACACTTTTCCGCACCTTCGAGTGGCACTTACTTTAGCTATGTACGTCGATTCAGCTGGTACAGCGCCGCAGAGCGGCGGAGCTTTGCCTCCCGGCGATTTCCCAACGTACAAAGGTAACGTTTGGGCCGTACATAACAGCATTTTCATAAGAGCTCCTCGTCGTATCGTCTCTTTATTTCCAGCATTACGCGCCTGTGTCGATCGAGATTAATTTACTTATTACTTGGTGAAACAAAAATGCGAAAGAATCCTACAAAATTATCAATAACAAATTCTCTAGCTTGGACGAAATGTGTTGAAAGTTTTCCATTCTTTCTTCCATTGAAAAGGTTTTATTTTCCTATCAAAAAGGAGGAATGGATCATGTGAATGTGGGTTTTTTTTTCAGCTTGTCCAGAAAAATACCTGAATTCTGCGTTCGTTTCTGATGGCACGAATTTCATTTATCTTGACGAGAGCTTTACGCAGCAAGTCCTCTTCTCGCTGAGCATCTTGTACCGCTGTGTTATAAAGGTTGCGTAATTTCTGTTGATAATACGTGGTGAGTTTGTCATCGGGCGATACTTTTTCGTGGGCCTTTATAACGTCGTTCAGGCTGTGCTCCGAACGGCTGCGTTCTGATTGAATATCGTGAACCGTTTGGTAAATGTATTTTAAGCGTTCCTGGATGAAATAAAATAAATAACGTTGTTATAGGGAATTTCAGGGTGGAGATATTTAGGAAAAGGAAATACTGCGCCGTGGATAAATTAAATCGTTGCTCGACACTCGAAAAAGCTCAGCTCGCATAAACACTATATTAAAAAAAAAAGATTTTGCGATTCAAAAGAACGAATAATAAATCGACGAGATGTTCGAGTAATCTTACTTGAATTTGATGTGCCGCAACGTCTGTATTGAATGGCATTATTTCGAGTGAAATGCCAAAAAATCATTCGGAATTATCAACGTTTTGAACCAAACGCGTTAACAAAACAAATATCGAAGGCCATGGGAGTAAGGACCAGCAGAGACGCGCCAGTTTTGCGCAGAGATAGAAAGATGTCCAAAGCTAACCTCCGTTCCTACAGAACGTCGCTTTTTCGAAGCGGCCAACTAGTGAAGCTGCTGTAGACGTTTTTTTGCCACCGAGATTTTCTATGGGCCTCTGCCGAGATGGTAAATTCGTGGTGTACTGATGTGTGCGTTTCCATCGCGGCCGGAAAAAGAAAGCAAAAGAATAGAAGGTGGTGGTGGTGGTGGAATCTTGGAATATATTAATTAACCGCCTCCGCGCATACAAACGCCGGTAGGGAGAAAAACGTTCAATAAAACTAACCTGTTGTTCGGGGCACTATGGGAATCCGACAGGTAGAACGGGTTTCCTCAGGATATAAAGAAGGGGTCCAACAAGCATCCTGCTCGGCGGTTGCTCTTTTTCTTTCGATCGACAACTCGAATTCGCATACACTTAGTGCTTTAAAAAACAAATTTTCCGTTGTTGTCAACAACAGCTTTTAAAGTCGAGCGGCACTGGTTAAAATATTCAAAGATGGATCGATCGATCATCGTGTAAGTATTTCTATCATTCTTTATTATTCAATTTTTTCAACCTTATCAAATAATCATTCATATGTATAAAAAAACGAACAAATCTACCAGAGGCAAATAAAGTTTTTATTATTCAATCGTTATGAAGGTTCTATGTATATAATGTTAACAAAAAAACGTCGATACCCCAAATACTACTGTGTATATGGCAAGAAAAAAACTAAGACTACTGGAGCTTCTTATTCGAAAAAAATGACGCACACCAGATCGTGGAGACAGGCGACAAACACATTTCTTTCCCTCTGGCATGTGAGACGCACCGGCGAATGTGCTAATTCCCGCAGTGCGTTGAAAGATTTCTGTTTACTATCGATACTTTTGCGATATTCGCATTTGTTTGTACTCGCTATTTCATAATTCAGCCGTTGGGTGGCGCAGAACGCCGAGATATATTCCATTTTTATAACGAATAATTTGTAATCATTCAAATTTCTCCAAAATGATAACACAGATTCGTCTTTGAATTAACGCCATAACTTCACAAAAGTCGTCGCTACGCTGCGCATTTACCTTCAAACGTCTTTCTCGTGAATGAGTGCTTAGGTAGTCATTTATATACATACATTCATTTTTTATACATACATACATATACAATATACATACATATATATATATATCAGCCCTAGACTGACGAGTCTATTACCGGAGACGAAATGCTAAAGATTTCACGTTGTTTTTTTACGCTATATATATACATACGCCAGTGTATAGGAAATCTTCTTAATCTTCTAACCGATTGCCTACTGAATGCACAAAATACCAGTAAATATATGGAGCGTTCCTGTCCGAAAATCCGAAAGTACCGATAAAGATTTTGCGGCTTGGTATTTACTCCATTCATCCAGTGACCACAATTCTGCAATTAATACTGAATGAATATTTTCCAGAATTCTGAACTTTGTTGTTTTGGTGACGACATGCCTGCAGATGGTAGAAAATAACGAAGAACACAGCCTGGACTTGAAATCCTCCAGTTATTCTTACGTGAAACCGTCTAATCGGACTGCAGGTCCGGTCACTATAGAAATGAGGGACATGCGACCCATGACTGTGGAGCACGAGCAAAGCCTGGTAAACGAAGATTACTTATCACAAGGTGACTTATGACAAAATAATAAAATTGGAGGATCGAATGAAAGCCTGTTACAGATGCTAGCCGGATGAATGTTGTGACTGGAATGTCTGCGAATACCTCACAAATAACAGATCAGCCAATGCCCTGGAATCAAGTCTTTGTGGAAGCGGACCGTTCTAGTTTTCGGAAAATTAATCAACAATTTTTATCTAAGGAACATAAACTATACTCGTTGGGTTAGCGAATTTCGAAATGAACTTGACCCGTAGACGACGCACACCTCGACTTTTAAAAACTCTTTATTTTTTCGATGAATGCATGAAATTAATCTTGAGACCATAGTTTTTATTACATCTTCCATTGTAAATCCATGTTCCAGGATCAATTACAGGCCCCACCCCCAAGATTTCTCTTTTTCCACCCCCCCCCCCCACTTTGCGTCTGCAGCCGCCTTATACCCCACTGTATCGCATTTGCCAGGGGCGAAGGGAAACTGCAGAAAACCTTGTCGATACAGCCGGCTATATTTTCACTGAGTTCCAGTTGGTTAACACCATCGAAAACTCAGTGAAAACTGCCTCCCCCGCTCAGTGATTGATACGCCAGCCAGTGCGTGGCCAAACGGTCACCCATCCAAGTACTGACCGCAGTCTTTGCTGCTTGACTTGGGTGATCGCCGGGCGACCGCGTACCCATCGCTGTCGGTCTTGAGACCATAGTTTTAATGGGTAAAATTTCCTGAGTCATCGATTGCAATAATTTTGAAAATCGTAAAATGAAATGTTAGTGTCGAAAAATGGCCACCTTAAAGGACGAAATATTAAAAAGCTATTACACTAGAAATTTTCGTGGGTGCAAATTTGCACCTGTGTGGTGTCTACGGGTCAATTTTAATCAATTACGTGCATATCGGGGGCATACCGTTGATCATAATTAAGTTCAGGATTGTTTTTGAGATTGGATCATCCCGCGCACTATGTCGCTGCCTTTAACAGACAAACGAAAGAAGCGAAACGGTTGGCAACTTTCGCTTATGCTGCTCTGGAAGGATCTACTTTGTTTCGAGAAACGTAAGTAGGAATCACTTGTTCGGTATAATCAAAAACCTGTGGAATCATCTATAATGCATGAAAATTGCTCAATAGACATTCTAACGGATCAATCGACTCCATCAGTCGTCAAAATATTGAGAGAAGTATGCTCAGCGAGCAGTGTCCTCGAAGGGGAATTCCTCAATGTCCACCAGCCAGCTTGAGATATAGAACTGTGGATGGAACCTGCAATAACCTTCGTGAGTTGTGGTGGGGATCGGCAATGTCTACTATGGTAAGGTATGAAAAGTGGATTTCGGTATACTAGTTTTGTAATGTAGACTTTGAACAAATGATTTCTTGCTGTATATAGTTATGGAAGGTTATGAGTGAGCGAAAAATTTTGTTCTAAGAGGTATATGTTTCTTCCTTTTTTTCTTCACGTTTCCAGGTTCTTGCCTGCCCTTTATCACGATGGAATACAAGAAATTAGACGTTCTATTACCGGTCGGCCATTACTCAGCCCGAGAGATATTTCGAGTACAATCCATCAAGATAGGAACATTCCCCTCGACACTATAACGCATATGCTCATGCAATGGGGTCAATTTGTGGACCATGATATTACTGGTAAGTGGTATAGCCATCTAAGAAATTTCGCCAAAATGATGATTGCGGTTATTCCGATGTATGAATATTTTTAGCTACAGCGCAAAGCACTGGGTTCAACGGTCAGTTCCCACAATGTTGCCTCACCAGAGGGGTAGGATTCCAGCCTCCAGAGCTTATGGTGAATGCGAATTCAAATATTTTCTTCATATTCATTTGGGCGTCAGGTTGCGGAAGTCTCGAAAGTTAATATCATGCATCGAATGATCCCGTTTTATCGCTCGCAGCATCCCGACTGTTTACCAATAGCTGTGACACAAGAGGACAGTCAGCTAGGCCCACTAGGGGTACGGTGCTTAGAATTTGTGCGGAGTAGTCCAGCGCCTAGGGAAAAATGTGATTTTGGATCCAGAGAACAACTGTCCCAAGTAACGAGTTACTTGGATGCGTCGATGGTGTACGGCAGTAGCGTTGAACACAGTGACAACGTTCGGCTTTTTCGTCACGGTCAGTTGGCTCTTTTTCCTGATGAATTTTGATGACAGAGCATGATTATCCTAAAACCAGTATATTTGCCTATAATAGAGTGCGAGGTTTATTACAGGATGGCTCCAATATGGATTGATCCAATCACGACAGCTAAAGTCATCCTCCCGTGAGACTGACTCTTGCATACAAGGGTCTCTCTCAACAAAATGCTTCAAACCTGGCGACGGCAGATTGAGTGAACAGCCGGCTCTTATGTCCCTACACATTGTATTCTTGAGGCTACATAATGGAATCAGTACTAAACTAGCAGCAGTCAATCCTCATTGGGATGACGAAAAATTGTATCAAGAAGCTAGACGCATTGTTGGGGCTTTGATACAATTGATTACGTATCGAGAATACTTACCAATTATTCTTGGTGAGAAACAAATCCAATGAAAATTAAACACACTATTAAGGACTAAATGACATTTTGCGCACATAATTTTCTGACATTTCAGGCCACGACATCATGCAGATCTACGATCTACAGGTGGAAAAAGAAGGATTTTATAAAAAATATGATCCAAGAGTGAATCCTACTATTGAGAATACTTTTTCAACTGCTGCTTACCGATTCGGCCATTCTCTGGTACAAAACAGTTTCATCAGGGTAGATGGACGGCATCAGCTGATATTTGATAGTAAGTTGATTTTTCTGGTTGAACATATAACGTAATTGCACCACCGCCTGCTCCTCAACAACTGATATCGTCTTTTATTTTGATTTCAGACGTTACCATTCACGACGAATTCAACAATCAAAAAAATTTACATACCCCTGGATCACTCGATCGATTATTACTGGGACTTATTAATCAACCCTGTCAACGACGAGACGAATTCATAACGTCCGAGTTGACAAACCATCTCTTCCAAACCCCCAGTTTCAAGTTTGGCATGGATTTGGCCGCGATAAATATCCAAAGAGGTAGAGATCATGGAATTCGAACTTACGCGGAATGGCGATCAACTTGTGGCTTGACCCAAGTCAGAACTTGGGTGGATTTTCAAAGAGTAACTTCCTCTTCGATAGCTAGAAAATTCCGAAAACTTTACTCGTCCGTTAAAGATATCGATTTGTTTTCGGCTGGATTGGCAGAGAAGCCGGTACGCGGTGGCGTGATCGGCCCCACCTTTGCTTGCATCATTGCTCAACAGTTTAGCAATCTTCGTAATGGTGACAGATTCTGGTTCGAGAATGAAAACCAAGAAAGCAGTTTCACTCCATTACAATTAAAGCAAATCAAGCGTGTCACCTTGTCGCAAATCCTTTGTTATACAACCGACCACATTCAAACGATACAACCCTTTGTATTTCTTGCTCCAGACGAGCTCAAAAATAAGAGACTAATCTGCGATGGTCACGGTCTCCTTCAGTTGAATTTTCACGCTTGGGCCGATGTCTTTCCCGAACATAAAATTAAACTAGCAACGGAAAACCGTGAACCTTCTTACCCGACCCAAAATTCTGCTAATTAATTTTTTCATATTGTACTACGCTCGGTTACATTTCTCTGTTTCATTGTTGCCTGCGGTCCTAATTTCCTGTGTTTAGTTCTAATAATTATACTACCGCGTGTGTCTTTATGGAACAGGCAAACTATAATGAAACAATATATTAGAATTTGGAATTTTAACAGAATCGATCCTTGAAAGGCTGTGTGTGTTTTTTTTTTTCAAATCTCAATGCAACAAATTCCCTTCGCACCACTCGGTGAATTCTAAATAATTCAAAATAGCAATCAAAATCGATGAATTTTTAATTAATTATAGACTCACGTATTCGTTCACTACCAAACAATTTAATGGCGATGCCATCCACTACCGAAAGACCACCAAGAGATTTGTAGAAAACTTATTATCGCCGTTTACCGACAGGACCTCGATCAAAGCAGCAGCAGGTGAAATGACGGCTGACTTCACGGAGGTGTTTTGTTGGTGGTGCACCGTTCGCGTCTTGCGCTTTCACTCACCGCTTTAGCATCACAACTATGCCGTCATTGTCGTTCGTCGGTGGTGAATGATTAAGGATAAACAGAAGCTTGATGGTTCGTTGAGAAGTATACAAATCTCCGATAATCCTCTGTTCAACCTTGACAATTCCGCATCTATAGCTAAGAATGTTTTTTTTTGTTTGCCGTGTTATGTTTATTTGCCAATGATCGCGGATCCTATGCCTTTGTTTCGACTCGAAAGAATGTAAATAATCGTCGTTCGACGGGCAGGAAAAGACTGGAAAACTGACAATTTCATCGCACCGACGGCCCAGCAGGGCCAGCAGTTTGCTCTCAGGGTTCGGGCGATTCGCCAGTTCCGCTTTCCAGTCAGTCCAAAGGAGTACCATATTTATACGCACTTGCTACTATCAAGGGTCATTCGTCTCACGCAAGTTGTGACAATGGCGTTGACTAGAAGAGCGACGCATCGCGGCAGTTGGTACACCGGTTCCGGTGAGCCACGAATCATTTCAATAATTATCTTTGTTTTTTTTTCTTCTGCCGGTTGCACGCCCGAGATTTCAATAATGTTTTTCTTGGAAACGTAAAAAAAAAAAATGTAAAAAACGCACCATTGCGTCAAATTGTCAAACGACAACCGAAAGCTTCATTGCATGCGACATACAGGTCACGAGCTGAGTAAACAACTGGAAGACTGGCTGAACGGCGCGGACCTGAGCCACGGACCGGCCAGAGCAATTATTGCGCCGTTAGTACATCTCGGGTCAAATCTTTATACGCCTTGATAAGAATTCTCGGGTAGCGATGAGTTGAATTAATGCCAATATGAATTTGCAGGCATGCCGGATACAGTTACTGCGGAGCTTGCTCAGGGTTCGCTTATCGCCAAATCAGTCCAGCAGTTGTGTAAGCAGAACCTTCATTTTTACAAAGTTATTCTATGCGTTTACTTTTGCCCCATTCCATCAGCCCTTCCCCATCGCCATTTATGCCTCTTGGCCTCCTCCCCTCGTAGTTTCTATTCCTGCTCTTCCTACATATCGAGCATCAAGTATTGTCCTGCCTCGACGTCCATGTAAATCTAAAAAATCTTGGAAAGATGGATGTATTTGTATTTTTAAATGGATCAACGTGGGGGAGAAGAAAAAAAAGCTCTGGGGTCAAGCTCTATGTAGATGGGATGGAAATAACGTTTTTAAAAAAATTTTCTCGTTTTACATAAATGAGAGTGAGTTCATGGAGGGAACTGGAAGCGTTAGCATTGTAGTTTTAAAAAATTTTCACCGTGCGACGTGTTAATTTTTATGTAATGATAATGATTCCTATGTAGAATAAATTCACTAAAGTGGAACGATCATTTAGACGTTTTCATGTGTCTGTTACAGTCGTAGGATATTTATCTTGGGACCTTCTCACAACGTCAGTCTGCCGGGATGTGCTCTTTCTTCGGCCACTACTTACGAAACTCCTCTGTACGATTTACCAATAGACGCTCAAGGTATTAAATTATTTCAACCAACATCGAGAGAATAAGAAATAATGAACGAATTTGCGATTGGGATTTGTTGGCGTTAAGGGGAAATGATGCCCGTATTAAAAATATTGCATCAAAGTCTACAGAGATCTCGAAAAGACCGGACAGTTCGAGTGGATGGACATGAATACGGACGAGGACGAGCACAGCATCGAGATGCATTTACCATTCATTGCCAAAGTAATGGAAAAGTAAGAAATTTGAATGATCAATTGGGCTTGATTATCAGCCCTCTCGAAACCTACCGAATCATTATTATTGTCATTGTTATTCCAGCTTCAGGGATTCATTCACCATTGTGCCGATTTTGGTTGGCTCGTTGAGTCCAGAAAAAGAATCTATTTATGGAAGACTGTTTGCCCCGTACTTAGCGGATCCTCAGAGTTTATTCGTCGTATCGTCTGACTTTTGCCACTGGGGTCAACGCTTTCGATACACTTATTACGATCGTTCGGGTGGTCCAATTTACCGTTCCATTCAAAACCTCGACAGAATGGTATGTTGGTAACCAAAAAAAAAAAATTTAACATTTTTCGCGTGTATAAAGTGTATCGAATATTTTTTGACGCGACATTTTCATGCCGCGGCTGTGTGTTTTCGCAGGGAATGGATATCATAGAAACGCTCAATCCGGCCTCGTTCACGGAGTATCTTAAGAAATATGGCAATACGATATGCGGTCGTCACCCTATCGGGGTACTCTTACAGGCAAGAGGATATTAAATCGAAATATTGATCGATAAGTGGGTCCCTCATGACCCACGGAAAAGTTAATCTTCAAGAAAAATCGAAAAAATATGAGAATCTCTTGTTTTTTTTTGTCTGCAGGCGATACAGTACATCGGTGGCAGAGGAAATGGTCAAAGGATGAACTTGAAGTTTTTGAAGTATGCTCAAAGCAGTCAATGCAACAATATGAACGACAGTTCGGTCAGTTACGCGAGTGCTTCCCTCGTAGTAGAGTGATGAGCGGGTCGTGAGTTTTTTTTTTTAATTTTCATTTCATCTTTTTCAATTAATTTAGTTGAGCTCATTCTGGTATTTACGATCATCCTGATTTTTTTTTTCTTTTATTAATATCGCGCTATTAGAGGGGGTGGTAGAGGTACGAAATAACCGCGGAGAAGTGTGAGGAAGAGCCGTAAAAAAAGTAGAAAAATTCCTCTTTTTCTCGACAGCATCGAAGGATAATCGCTCATTCCGACATTCAGCGAGTATGATTAATTATTGTGATTGTTATTATTGTTGCTATAAAAATTATGAGAAAGGTGAGAATGGGGGGCGAGTGTGCGAAATTTCATTTGGACGTCGAGAAGCGAGAAAAAGAGTAAATGAAAAAAAATTAAAAAATTAAAAAAAAAAAAAAAAACCAAAAGCAAAGCTTCGTTATTTGGTACTGGCGAGCGACACACGTAATTGGTCGAAAATTGGTCTCGTCTTTGGGCGATTAACCGTACGAATAAGGTGCTTCCTCGTATCTTTATATCCACTGGGATATAGCGTTCTCGTATTCAACGAGTACAACAATACTGTTTTTTCTTTGAATTTTCTTGCTTTTTTAAGGAAAATATTAATCCGACCGTTTATTCATCCTATTTATGAAACGCGCACGATTGTTACGAATGAATAAAATACATTTATATGAATTGAGAATTTTGGTTGCACAGTACCGAGACCTGCTATTATATGAACGCGATGAAAATAATCGGTCAGGTTGGGATGAGAAGGCGAATGAAGATTCGGAGCTGGTTTTGCGATGGTCGTCGATCAGCGAGGCCGAGCGCCGGAGCAACAAGACTACGAGTCCGAATCGAAACGCGAAATTCATCGTCCGAGGTCGTACAAACTATAGGATCGCAGATGTTAAAAGGGTAAATTTATGAATGAACCGGCACGGAGTACAGCTGGGCGGGGATCGATGCAGCATCCCCCTAGGGACGTCGTAGTAATCAATACGAGGGAGGGGTGACCGTTGGGTTTTTGGCATTGGAGGAGGAGGGCGGCCGGAGAGACAGGGACGGCAAAGGTCCATTCAGTGACGAAACTTCTAGGCTGCCAGGATCGATCGCGTGGGCGCTAAATTGCTCGAATGCCCCTCCGTTATTTT
Source organism: Campopleginae sp. 14b (assembly GCA_030522525.1). Taxonomy (NCBI): domain Eukaryota; kingdom Metazoa; phylum Arthropoda; class Insecta; order Hymenoptera; family Ichneumonidae; species Campopleginae sp. 14b. The sequence continues at coordinate 76,128 of JAPYYS010000361.1, forward strand.
CCTTCGCTGGCCCCCCATCCTCCTTGTCCTCGAGACATTACTCCCACGGACGCGCTAACCACTCGCTCGCTGCTACGGTTGCGCGTCCGCCTTTAAAATCCTCCTGCTTCGTCATAGACCGGCCACCGTCGCTACTATGTCCTACACGTAGCCCATTAGTTCCATAAACCGATTCCGAGGGTAAGAGGCTCCAAATAAGTATTCCGCATGCCCCAAAAATTGCTCAACATTGCGTAAAGTCGTTGTTCTTATACTCATGCTCCCGATTTGTTTTGTTTTTTTTTTCAAGAATTATTTACCCATTGGAATGTCTACTACGGTCATCGCTAGACTGGTGCAAGTGCGCGACCAGCTGGAGCAGCGTCGAAGATCATTCAACCGGGCGAATGCAAATATGCGAGGCGCGAAGAACACGAGGCTGACGAACCCACGACCGAGGAATAACGCCTTATCCCTTATCCGCATAGACCAATCGCGAGATATCCTCTCAATTTATACAGATTCGAATAGAGCATCGGTGGTAGTTTGGAAGGGCGCGTAGGTGGCACGCTCAGGCCAAGTATATGGTTGGCCTCAATTACGTATATACCTCCCCGCTCCAGAGCTCGATCGAGTTTTCTTGCCACCCTGCTGTGTGCGCCTTTCCACGCGTTTCTACGACTTTCCCACCGATGAATGAACCATATGGTCCTCTTCCTCGTTCTTCCTCGTTTTTACTCGTTCACGGACGATAGGTCGCCTCGCAACGCATCTCCGTTTTTGCCCCAACACCGTATTACCAAACAGTTACAAATTTAATTCCTACCAATTTTTAGCTCCCGAAACGTCTCTATACCCGATCGGCCCAAGGATTACGTTTCTTCTTTTTCTTATCCCTCCAACTTTTAACGCATCATTTCGTTAATTTTGCGTCGTTTATTTTCATGAATATTTATGAGACTCCTAATGCCGGGGACAAAGTTTCACGAGCGAGAACGACCCGCAGAGGCAAATTTCAGCAGAAATATATCCTTCGGATTTTCCACGCCATCGCAGAGGCCGATAAGGCCAAAGGTTCGCCTTCCGTTACATTCCCCACCGCTCCTCATCTTCTCTCTCCGGCTGCTTTCCCACCTTTTACTTTTCTTTCATTTTTTTTTAAGCGCTGTAGAAAATCTATGAGCTCTCTACCGACTTTCTACCATTTAGCACGAACTGCTGCATGGTCGGCAATTGGAAAGAATAAGAAAATTCACAAACTAAACAAAAGCAGAGAATCGTTGAAAAATGTCGATGAGACCGCGACTCCTCATACGTTAAACATTGTACGGCCAATTGTGAAAATAAAAGAAAAGAAAAAAAACAGGTCTTCCATTTCGTTTCCCTTATTTTGACGATAGCGCGTTCCGCGACAATGCCTATCTTTACAAATTTCGCTATCCCACAAGCAGCAGAAAATCTGGTTCGCCGTTGCCTCTGGGCCGCTGGGCCACCGGTAGAAGTTGGATATACGGACGTGTCGTGTACGAAGCAGTAGAAGCAACGTTTTCTCGAGTAGCGCCCGCCGTGAGGATCGCGAGTTTATGGTTTTTGGGGTAAAGGGTGCGGTGGAGAGGGCAAAGGGGAACAGGAGACCAGCGGGCGGTGCTGGTTCGAATGCCGAAAAGCTCGGCCAGGGTGACGCGAGGGCGCCGGCGGAGAAACGGAAAGATGAGCGCATGCAGCAGAGAGGGGGGGGGGGGGGGGGGGGGGGGAAAAGGGCCGCGGGGGGGGGGGGCGCGCGGGGGGGGGGGGGGGCGCGCGGGGGGGGGGGACCCCGTAGCGGCGGAGGCGTTGGAGGAGGCACACAGCCGGTCTCGTGCCGCTTACCGCATCAGTTGGTTCGAGCTTTCCGGACTCTGCGCACCGACAGGTTAGTTTTACTCCGCGATCTTCGTCTCCCCCTTTCTCCCTAATATCGGGCGACCCTCATCGCGAGGCTCGCTCGCTCCACCCTCTGCCTTTTCTTCCTCTCGTCCCATTATCCCCAACTTTCCGAGCTTTCCTTCTTCGTCGCTCCGATCGAACTCCGCGCGCGGTCTTTCATCTCTCGCGTGTTCTCATTCACCCGTTCATTCATTTTCCCTCCATTCAATCCTCTCGCGCGGGCGCGCTCGCGCCCTCTCGCTCTCCCGCTCCCGCTATGCTCGCCATCGCTTTTATATACAACCGGCACCTGTTCCTCATCAGTCAGATTCGCACACTCGCACATCTTCTCCGAAAACTTTGCTTTTTCACACCGCGGCTCAACTCCTTCCTCTCGAATTTATTATATATATTAAGCGGCCCTTTCTTTTCTCCCATCGATTCCCCATATACACTTTACACTATATATTCTCCAGTAAAAAGCCACTTTCAATATATCGCCGCCTTTATATCAGCCTTTTTCTTCCATTTGATTTTTTCTTTCCTCGTGATCGCATTTTTTTTCTTTTACCGCGGATTCGAGTTTTCCCGACGATATGCAGACGACCATGCCAGTTGGTCGGTGCTTTTTTCTTTTCCCCTGTTTTTTGGTGCTTCTTCCGGGCGATTCCGACTTTTGAGGTAAAGTTAAAAAAAAATTCAACCCTGACGGTTGTTTTTTTTTCTCACAAATATCACCAATCAGATTGATTACTTTTTTTTTTTTTAATCAAATGTGAAAAATATGGAGGTATCCGAGAAACAAAGTTGCTTCGGGTCCGCGAGGGATTATCTGCGAAAATGCTCCACCGTTCGGATTGACCCACCGATCAGATTTTCCAATTTTCGTCGGAAAAGTCTCGATTATAATGGGAATACGTGAAATAGCAAAGCAACAACAAGACTAAAACACGATCGTGAGCGTAATTTTCGAATCGCAGCTCGAGGATCCCTCGGACACGAATTTCAAGCCGTATCGCTTGTGCTAAATTCGGGAGTGAAATTATAATCGACGCTTTAGTAGCATGAAGAGCCACCTTTCAAAAAAAAAAAAAGAAAAAAAAAAAAAAAAAAAAAAAAAAAAAAAAAAAAAAAAACAAACGAGTGACGTGTAAAAAACGAAAACGGAGTAAATAAAAAAAAAGAAAAAACTTGGAAAATTTTGTCATCGGGTCAGGTTTAAAAGGAAATTAGGAAAAACCTGCTCGAAGGGGCAAATTTGACGCAATGAATGACGTATTATTGCGGTCGACACGTAGCCCCGCACCGAGTATCGGCGGATGAAAAAATTGTTAAATTTTTACTTCCCATTCAAACATGGAATCTGCGAGTGTGATTTTCCGAAGGGGTCGTTATGGATTTTTGTTTTCGTTTCTCGGTGCCGAAAATTGGGTGGATTTGTAAAATTTTTCGGCAAAATAATACAACAGATACGGGTTATGGAAATTTGGGGCTCGTCGAGCAATCACGGTGAAATGTCGACGAGAACAAAAAACTGTGATGAGTTTTGTTCGAAAAAAGAAAAAAAAAAAAGAACAGAAAGTTCAGCCGCTTCGATCGAGGTTCTGCGTGGGTGGGTGTTAATAAAATGCTGTCAATCGAGCCAGTTGAAATCGACGAAGTAAGGATATTTGTAAAATCCATGAAAACTTGGGTCACGTCGAGTGATTGATTATTGCTGTACTTGAGAAACGATTATTTATCGCGAGAGTCACGGTGAGCCGTCGTAGACAAAGCGGGTGAAGAAATAGAAGAAATAATGAAAAATCCAATTGGGTGCGGATCCAAAAACAATGACAGGGTTGAAAAATGTTGGCAAATATTTTCAACGATTCCTCGAAAAGCAGGAAGAAAAAATGATGCAAAAGTTGACAAAAATGAGAAGCAGAAGGAATATTTTTTAACAATGGATCGCAACCCCATGTCGAACTGCGCGGATCCCGATACTCGCATACGCCATGTATAAATCTTTGCTGTGGTGAAGCTTTTCGAGGTGGTGGGTGTCATCGCTCATTGGCATTTGGTTGAGCGACGAGAAGCGCGAACCAACTGGCGGCGGCAACGGCGGCCGAGGGTGGAAATGAATAACCAGCCGCGTAGGCGTTTAGGCTAGTCGAAGCGTCGCTGCAAATACCCGCGCAATAAACGCCTTTCATTTGTTCCTTCATTTCGTTTTCCGACGACGTCACACTCGCGTCATTGTCCCAGCCCCTTTATTTTCACTCGATCCGCGGGAGATCGCGTTGCATTAATTTTTTTATTTATCGCCTCAGCGGAGTCGATGAAAGAATGAACGAATAGAAAAAAACAAATGGTATGGTAAATGGCGATGTTAAATTACTTGGTCGCGATCGAAACGTGTTAAAAAAAAAAAGAAAGAACAAATCGAGCCAATGTTCATTTATATTTCTATAAAATACAAATCAATAGAATTGGCCTTTTGGAATTGCATTAGCAATTGTCGAGCTTTGTTGATACTGGCGAGCGATCCGAGATCCGGGGAGGCTCTTCGGTCCAATCAAATTATCGGGGAATTTCATGCCAGCAGCCTCTTGTCCTGTGATCGAGGACGGCAATAATTCAATTGAGCATCCGCGGCGTCTCATGGCAGCGCCCACTTCATTCAATCTCATGGAAACATGGTTTCGTCATATCAATCGATTCCCATGATTCCGCAATTCAATCTCTCCAATTAATTCTCATCAACAAAAATAGCCAAATTGTTTGTCATTATTGTATGCCGAATCAATCATTCGTTCCTGGGCGTCTCAACGACGAACCCTTCGAGTGCACATCGCGCTTCTAAAAGGGCATATCGCGTCAAATTGTGCCAAGCAGGAGCTTCCCAAATCTCAT
>JAPYYS010000362.1:0-116798 GCA_030522525.1 Campopleginae sp. 14b
GAGAGAGAGAGAGAGAGAGAGAGAGAGAGAGAGAGAGAGAGAGAGAGAGAGAGAGAGAGAGAGCTAGCGAAGCCTTCTCCCGAAGGTTCGTACTTTTCAAGGTTCACGAACTCCCAACGTATCTTTCTCTTACCTCACCTCGCCTTTTTTTTTTCTCGTTCTCTTTCTCTCTTCCTTCTCTCCTACCGTTCGCTTGTATGTGACGTCAGCCAAGAATAACCTGTCTTTGTTCCCACAGGCGCCGTTTGACGAACCGGTTCTCGTTCGGTATATATACGCGAGTAAATATACACCGATATACGGGCCGAGATATTGCGTTAGCCATCAGCTGTGTGTGCTTTGTACGCTTTGAATCAAAGCAAACGCGATTATACATATATGTGCGTTTTCTCTTTCGCTCTCGTTCGTTCGATTCCACTGGACCGCGATCGATCGGACTCTTGCAATCCGGCGTTCTCTCCTTATTCTTGAGACGTATACATTCAACGTTCGAGACTTTAACCTCCTTTGCTTCGATAAATCGTACGTACAGACGTACTGTGGCGACTGTTGTCTTGAAATTCATTAAAAGAAAAACTTTTAACGACTCTCGTAAGATTTGTCATCGCCGTGAATCGTTTTCCAAACACGTACGACAGAATCCGCGAGTTTAATTACGCGATCTGGCAACGGCGAACGAGCATCTTTTCGACTCGGCAATTAGTAGTTTTTAATGAATCGTACATTAACGATTCGCGGAGGAAACGATGGAAGAAGGCACGAAGTGGACAGAATACTTGTAGCCACCATGGAGAAGCCAAATAAGTGGAAACCCCGATGAATTATCAAAACGCCGGGCACTTGGTTCCGTCAACCATGAACAGATTTTTATTTTCTTTCGTTTTTTTTTTTTTTTAATGAGAATGGGGAAAGAGAATGAGTAGCGAGGGACGAAGGAAGTGGCTTCGAGGCACTGGCGGTCTTCAGGAAATAGGCTCGGTGAACACCGCGCTGCTTGTACCGATGATGGCTTCTCTGCACCAAGTTTTTCATCCGGAACGTATATGTATATAAATATACTCATATAAAGACATACATAAATGTATGTAGAACTGCGTGGTGGATCGTCAGAAAGTTGGACTGTCTTGTTCGGTGCGCTGCTTTGGACCGGAAGTGTTGTTACCCGAGAGGCTTTGGCTCTATACCTCGTGGGGCTCTCCTTCCTATCTATACCTACTCTTTGCACCTCTTATTATAACGTCCACATATACACGTGTTAATGTTATATATCTTCACCTTACATACACGTGCATAAAATAATAAACAAGAATAGAATCGTTTCCTGCGAGCGAGGAGGTTCAATGCACCCACACACGAGCTACACACTTTTTTACAACATGCACTCGCACTTTATGCACTGTAAAATCTTCATTTGGAAGACGATACTATTAACTCATACTTAACTTTGAATTCAGCTTCCTAGGGAGCTACTTGCTCATCAAATCCATTATGTATCCTATGGAGTTGGGATTAAATTATAGTTGAGCAGGGAATCTTTCGGATCTGACGTTTGGATCGATGTTGTTGATTTTCGCTTCGATAGAATGCCACGAAACTTTGTTATCTTTCTTCTCCGTTTTTCAAAGACACGAGACCAATTTTCAAAGCTTTTTCGTCTCATTGATGCACTTTCAATGAAAACTACAAACTGCAACGTCATTGAAATCCGATTGTTTTTCGCTATATTTAGAAATACATGTTATACGTGCAAAGTTGGCATCTCTCGATAATCTCTTTGTCGTCGTTTCATCCTCATCCACTTGAGAAAGACCTTAAGTACGTGTATAGATATGAGACTGTGTGCTGTGCAGGTTCGAGTGTATACAAGTGTAAAAAGAGGCCTCTCGACAAGCTGAAGTGGAATAACCGCGGTATATATGTGGGGAGGACGAGGTGGACTGCGGAGGGGCAGGTCGAGTAGGGTTTTCCCGCGAGTGCGAATCATCGATCCCTTTCATCGTCCCCAGCCTCTCTTCGCTCCTCGTGTCGGGCCTACATGTGTATATTTAACGGGGAATCTGCCCCGATGTTTTCCGATGCAAACTCGGAGAGAAATTATGCAAAAGACTCTATCATCTCTGCCCAATGCGTATAAACCTATCTTTACGACTCGTGTGCGTATACATGCTGGAGTTTCGTTGAGCCGAGGATCATTCCCAGGAGGAGAACTCCGCCGACTCTCCAAAGAATAATTTAGTTGACCAAATGTCTCTCGGAGCGAAGTTGCCGGGGTTCGTATGGCGTAGCCAACGAAAAGACTAACCGCAAGTAGGGGGACATTTAACAAACAACAATGATGTATGTACGTTTTTGCAAAATTATCCATTGCCGATGCGCTTCCAAAGACGAGGCTGCTATTTTTTCTGCGGATTATTTTCGTGCTGCTGAAAAAACGAGGATCGAGGAAGTTGGGAAAAAATGAAAGAGAAGGAATAACAAGAACAAAGTGCACTTGATGTGCTCAGCCCACGTGCAATTAAGCTTCTCAAAAGTGTTCGCCCCGAGCCTACTTTCAACGAGTCAATGAATGAATGACCGAGAAGATGATTTGATTATGAAGCTCTTATTTTCTGGAGCTCCAGCTCCATGGGAGCGAACGAGCCACGCAGTTAGTTACAGACTCGTGCGGCTCTAACTGACCCCACGTTTCCTATTCTCTCGCTCGTCCATTATCGTTGACGTACGTGCTAGTGCGTACGTGACTCTTGCTCACAATTCGAAATGAATTCCACATTGGGAGACAGGATCCGTCATGTTAACTACCGACGTAGAAAGTATCGTGGACGGACTTGGACGATTTTTTTTTATCGTCCAAGCAGCGGTTCTCGTTTTTTTTATTCTCCGACGATGACGACCACAAAAAAATCAACAGAAGGCAAGAGCCCGTGGAAATGCTTTTTGTTGGGAACCATCGAACTGGTACACACACTTCGTTCTTTTTTTTTTTTAACCCAGTCACTTGGACCCTCGTACCATTTTTAGCTCCGTCTGACGCGTTCCCGAACATCCTCCAATCCTGATCTCGCAGTTGTCCCAAGTTCGGGAAAATCATGGAGCGTAAAGCATCGATGCTTCGCAAACATGAAAACCTCCCCGTCATCCGGTCGATATCTGTGTCTCTTTGACCCTGCAACGTTTTCTATCGTTTGCACGATCAGATCGTTGGAACTTTTCCTTCTCGGAGAAAGTTCTCCTTTGCTTCTGTTTAAGGTTCTAATAACGAAGGAACAATCGTCCCATTTTCAACGCAGTAAACGAATCCATTGAGCATCGGAATTATGAGAAAATTAATTGACTCTTACAAACAGCAATCTTTCACGCATCGAGCTCACAGACTATTCTCTTGTCTGATGAAAGATCATATCCCAAGCTGAGAGCAGAAATGTTCCAAATCACAATAGCCCGCTTTCTTTTATGATTGGCGTCTCCCGATCAACCAATTTCCATTTAAATATCGAGACCTAGATCGTCCGTCCATAATTGCTCCAAGTTTCTCCCAGTGAATGCAAAAAGCCATATTTTTCGAAGGTTCGGAATGAATCGCGTGTGCGTTGGGCCCGCCCTATTACTTCCTAAGATATATCCGGTACATATTCGTTACGTGTGGAAGGCCATGTGGACCAGAGCCGAGAGAACGAATATATATGCCTGGGTTCTTGTAAAGGCGAGAAAAAGGGAAGTAAAAAGGCATTGAAAGCGTTTTTGCTATGGATTCCCAGGGACGGTTCGGTCTCGCGATGATGAAAGTGGCTAATATCTTTCGTAAAAATCTGGCATCAATCCATCCAAGTTATTTCCCCAACTCCGATAACATTTGAGGCTTCAATTTGCTGGAAAGTGATTGGCACAAAGGTCGGAGAGTTGCGAAAAGGATTGAATATTGTGTTTGGAGAGTTGAGTTTCTATGAGGGAGTGCGAAATTGAAAATTGTATGTATAGCATGTATGTGTATCGTTATCGACCGCTAGCAAACCACGGCGACCCCCACACGGACGCTCTGTATTCTGCGACTATATACGAGCGTCGGGCAAACCGGACGACGATCGATGCAGCCATTTTCTGTATATCATACATGCCGAAAGCCGAAGATGTGTATGTGCGCGGGTGTCTACTGTAACGACAACGATATCACCTCGAGAGCCTCCGCCCGCGACCAATTTCCCGGCGTTATTTCAATATTTACAAACGTACACACAATTCTCCATCAAATTTGCGGCTATAACGCTCTTTTTGTATCAAATATCCTCGAATTCCCAATTTATCTCGGAGCTACTCGTATAACCGAAATCTAAAAACACGAAAATCCAGACATGCTGCTATGCCAGAAAAAAATATATAGACAATGGTCTGGATACCTGAAAATCGACCATCACGCAGCTGGTGAAGGAATCAGGAGCAGGCTCTCGAAGGATTTGAATACCCGAGGGTGAACTCGAACTATGTGTCGAGATCCAGTTTCCAACAGTTTCTCATCCATTGTCAAAAATTTCGGAAATATTCCGATACTAATGAAAAAATCCACTTTTTTTTCAATCTTTCATCGAGTTCGACATTCCATATGTCACCTTGATGGGCAAGCATGTTCGAAGAATGCGATTGACCCGATGTAATTCAAGGACAATATATTCATGATACGAAAAGATTACTTTATTGTGGACCTCGTCGATCAATGATAACGTATCAACTACTATAATCAATGTCACTGTAGAAGCCTGCGCACCATTCCACCGCACCCTCTGTTCCTTCAATCTCGATATTTGCAAAGTTCTACAGCCCACCTTTTCTATCATACAATCCATATGATGCTCGATGCACGATGCTCGAAGACCCTGGAGGTATTCTCTTGAGGCATATTCGACGTTACGATTAAGAAGGTTTATTCTGTAAGAAAGTATAACTGGTGGGGGTGTAGAATTACTTGGGGTATGCGATGAGTCAGGATACGAGTAGAGTTGAATTGTCGAGAGTATAAGTATGCTGGGGTTTGATAGGACGAAGGTATAGGAAGGCAGAAACAAGTACCTACGTAGTTGGAGGAGAAAATAAATTCCTTTGTCGTTAGGGTCGCGCTGCTGAGGTGCATTGGTTGATCCGAAGGGTCGTTTGATTCGTGTGTTCGTGGGTCATGGTTGCATGTGTATGTGTGCGTGTGTAAATATGTGTAGGCGATGGGATACTCGAAGGGATGAGGGTCTACGCCTATGCAGCCAAAAGCAAGTACGCTCACATAAAGGTCCACAGATAAAAGGGGGTGCGTTGGGGCTTCGGGAGTAAGCCAGGTGGTACGCAACCGTTGCTCCGCATCACTCGGCAGGCTCGCCCCTTCTTCATCCTCATTTGTAAACGCAGGCTATATCGTGCATTATATTGAGTGCTGTCGCGGATCAAAGGCCTCGGTCTACATCGTACGACTCGGTGAACCGTTCGGGTTACGCCTTTTTGTTACGCAGCGGTTTGCATGTGTGTTTCCACTCAATACAGAGAGTGTCCCCTACAGCACCAGCAGGCTCTCTACCCTCTGCGGGTTCTCCTCGCCTTGTTGCCCGCGCGCGCACATTTCGTGTTCTCGCCGGAGCAGCTGCAACCGATGTCCCTCCCCGATGTTTGTCTCGCTTCGTTCGAGGGTTGGACTCATACGGGAAGTTACTTCTGGCCCGCATGTGCTTCGAAAGAAAGCACATTTGGGAGAGGCAAGCTCCCGAGGATCTCCGAGGCCTCTTACTGCTCCTTTCGAGCATATCGTAAATTTCCAAATCTCTCTTGATCTCTCAAGGTGAAAAACACCGTACGAAGCAACAAGCATTCTGACGTGACACCGAATTACTACGAAACGCACCACGATCTGACTTCCTTTATTTGCTCTTCGGACGTGTTCGGTAACTCCAGATGTCATGCGTCGATAAGATAAGTGACCGGATGATTAATCGCCGAATTCGACGATCATGACAACCTTTTTTTTTTTTATTAAACTTACAATTATGAAATATCTTTCTCGCCTCGAGTTATCGTTTCCGTCTGTCACTTTCAGCTTCTGTGGCGCATTCGTTCTTCGACCATTCAACTGTTATAAAAATTATTTCAAAAACTTAATAATTTATGGCGGATAGATAAATGTTTGAGCTTCTGGCACGACAGACCGCAGTTTATTTATTGCTTAGCTAGCATTTGTAAGCGTAATCAGTTTCCAAGTCCAGGAATAGTTGGTTATTGCGAGTTGCGGTCAGGTCAAATTGATGTTAGTTGGATTTCTTGTTTTTGGGTGGGGGGGAAGCTCGGTAAGGGATGAACAGGCGGTCGGATAGGATACGGGATCTATCTGAAACGAAGACGAGGATCTTTCGAACGCACGTTACTGCTGCTGCGGCTGCTGCTGCTGCTGCTGCTGCTGCTGCACGTGAGAGTGAAAGCACGCAGGATGCCGGGGCTGCCTCGCAACAATACCCGGCCGGGCGCTACAACACACACATACACACGCGCACCTATACAGACTTATCCATGTATATGCTATGCTGTTGCGACGGTTTGGAGCGCTACTTGGTGTACACACGTATTCAAGCTTCGGGTATAAGGCAGTCGTTCTCGCTAGAGCTGGGGCACCGGGCGAGTCAGGCAGGGCAGCTGTGTGCCTCATTCTCATGGCTGCCAGTCGTTACACCGGCGTCGTCCAGCGCTGCTGTGTATCATTGAGCTCTTTGAGCTACTCACGCGTTTTCTCTTTGTTTTTGTTCGTTCGTCATTATCGGTTGACTCATTAACGCCCTCTGTCCGCACAGCAAGACAACGCTTTTCCGAAGACTCGCGTACCTTTTCCACTCGCGTTCGTTCCGGCCCCACTTCCGGTCTCTCGCATCCCCGTCTTGCAGCCGCGCTTCGAACCGCCCTTGAGGGATGTTCCGTAGATCTTCACAAACCTTTGTGCTTGCTTTCTTGGGGCACGTCCGATCGGGACCCTAATTTGCGTGCCACCTTTCATGAGCAACCTTTGACCTTCGAACCCATAATCTTGGGGATTTTCGCCATCTTATCATAGTCTTTTGCTTCATTAACCTAATTAATCAACTACCATGTTGGAAGCCATCGCAGACGTCGGTCACGAGAGACAGGAGGAGCAACGCATGCATTTTGGCACGAGAAGGCCTCGAAGGCCTCTTACCGTTCATAGAGCCACGCGACTTGCTCGCATACGGCTCTCGGCTGGTCCGTCCGGTGAGTTGCACTTTTTAGGCTTAATCAACTCTGCTCTCTTATCGCTCGACCTTGACACTATCAGCGGTTAATCTATCAACGTTCATCAGTCGTCAGCCTTTCAAATGTTTAGTATAGGTTCTCTCTAATACACACATAATGGAGCCGTGATATCGAAGAGTATTTTTCTTCTCCTTCATTCATGTCCCATCGTTCGACCCAAACGGCAACGGGATCCGGGAGGGGACGCCAGGTATTTTCTTTGTCCCGAACTGAGCTATTCACTCGCCTACTTTTCTACGCACTTATACTCGCGTCATCTCTATTTAGTTTTCAGGCTTTTATAATCTCTTCGTTCAGTCCGTTGCAGTAATTTGAATGAATGACATCTTCGAATCTGTTTATCGATTAAATTGATCCAACTCCAAACAATTCAATTAATGAAATTAATTAAAACGACCAAGTCACCATGTTCACAAACATTTGTCGTTTTTTTTTTTTTTTTTTGCAAACGTAACCGTTTACTCAACCGTTACATATTCTTTACTTTAAGTTCCCATTGAAAAGTTAATATTGAGAAAGTATATTTTTCGTCTGGATAAGAGACTCGACGAAAATAAAAATAACAAGGGGGATATTGTCCATCAAACGTGCTCGCTATGTGGTCGCGTTTCCCTTCCTTACTGGTCGTGCTTATTTTCGATCGATGAAGCATCTCAGTCAGCCCCTTCCTCAGACACCCAGAGAACGCAAACGATCCGCATGCGAACACGACAGATGTGCTCTCCCACATCGCTCTCGAGACTCTGCTTAGATGTCTCCGAACAAGCATCCACGCCAACGCCCCATTTCAGGATTAAGTGAGTTTGCGACTCTCCCTAACTTCGTTAATCCGATTGTTCGATAGCGACCTGGGAGGTTTACGTGTATATATACACACACGACGAATATCCATATGTATGCATCGCTATGGGAATATGCACTTGTCGTCCTGGGATTTAATCGTGTCTAACTCTCGACCAGCTTCGCGGTGCCTATTCGCAAAGTAGCCTTTTAACTCGAACCCTACCAATTCTCCCTCCGCCTCTTACGAAGTAGTGGTTTTTTCTGCGGTAGCTACAAAACGTGCCCTTGAATTCTGCCAGCTCGCTATTCGCGTGTTTCGTTTTTTTCGATGAAGAACTTTATGAAAAGTATGCAAAGTTCCATATCGTCTTTTCCCTCTTATGGTCGACGGAACGATCCAATGCCGCGATTACGCAGGAAAAGGTACATTCCGTTTTTCTCTTTTGCTTGTCCGCATATTTGCATCGCTTCTATTTCAAGGGAACTCGAGGCGCGGGTACATAAATACCTCTCTCTTTCTCGCGTGCGGAGCTTATCGAGGCGAATATATTTACGAGATAAACCGCTCGTCGGAGCTGAAATTCAATAGCGATGAGGGCGAAGTGTCGGATCGAGGAGAAATCATCTCATCGTTAATCTCGCCGATAAAACAATCGGAACAGTTGAAAAATTGTTATTAGCCTAATGGCGCTATGAGATTTAAGCGCGAAAGGCACGGCACTCACTGCGTTTTGTTTATACTCATAGCCATACCCAAGTGCATGCAGATTTACTGCTATAAAACCAGAAAGAGACAGCGAACTGTGCAGAGGAAAACGGTGACTCAAGAGTTGCATAACCCACATCCAGTCTCACGTGTGTACATACAGTTTGGAGGCGCAGCGCGCGGATCACTGCAAGGAGAGTGAGAGGACAGATTCTTCTAGGTCTCGTGCTATTTCTCTCTCCGTTGCACTTGGTGCACCGGAGCGAGGGAGGAGGATGTATACACGAAGCAGCCTGTGCAGAGAGGCTAGAGTGCAAGTTGGTGCAAGGAAGGCTAGATAGAGGCTGTTGGGGCTGATCCTAAGCAGAGTCAAAGACGGCAAAGTGGGAGAGGACTGTGAGTGAGGTAGCTGGACTGCTGGTAGGAGCGCAACACCACTCGACAGAGCACCAAAGATCACGGCATCGGGCGTGGGAACGCGCCTGAACCTCTTCTTGGATTATACAGTGCGCAGTACTCCAGCGCTCGATATAACCAACATAATCCTTGGAAAATTATCTTTTGGCTTTGAGATAAACCTCAAGATTTGCGTTCTGGACAACGACCTATCAACGAGTCATTCTGTTTTCTTTAATTCGGTCTCCTTCTTCCGATAAGCCGAAGCCTAAACCTCAGCCAAACCGACCGAGCGACCGACTACGGTTTAGCTAAAGAATTTACGATGATTTTAAACTTTCGCTTCCGCGCGTCTATCGAAACTCCGTCATTAGGCTGTCCTCTCTCTTTCTTTTCTTTGTAATTATCCTGCTATTTTTTTTACCATTCAACAATGTCGTGGATCCTTGGTCATTGATAACCTACTGAACGAATCATTATCGATATGCTTTTTGTTTCCTATAATTATTCCTTATTGCGGCTGCAGTAAATATCCCCCAGGGGATGAATGAGGATAAAATGATTCTCTCTGTTTGTTGGTACACGCTATGTGTGTCACGGGTTTCCCACGCGTGCAGACAAGCCTGCTCCGTCTACTAATACGTGCAATCGGCGTCAACGCGAAAGTGCTTGCTCGCAATGGACGCTCTCCGATTTAGCTTGTAAACAAGAAAGATTGCTGAGGATCGTGAATGTGGACCGTGCTAATCGAGCAGCCACTAGTGTCTCTCGCTATATTCCCGCTTTCAGGATCATGCTTGCTTGATGACTCGGGCACAACGCGTGTATTTCGCTCTCCGATCAAACAAAGGGACAATCTTTCTACTCGAGGCTCTTTGGTCAATCGTGCGATGTTTGTACACCGGATGACTTTCACCGCAAGAAAACCAACGCTCTCGCTCTTCTCCTCGCTATTCGCTCTTTCTTTTTCTCTCTCGACACCGGAGCTTCACTTTTTCTTCCTCATCGGAACATTCGACAACCTCGACGTTCATCACCGCGACTAATAGATCTCGTTCCCTCTGCACCTGGTCTCTTCTTCTTTTTCCTCTTTCGTTTCGATCCGTTCAAATGGCCAGACCGTACCGAACACTGTGTTGTGGTATTCCCCGCCTATCCAAGTACACGCTTCTCCTTCTCTCTCTCGCCTTCTTTTTCCACGGTGCGGCAAAGAAAAGAGAAACCTTGAACCTTGAACTTTAACGGACTACCCCGTTGATTGCGATGACTGTAGGAATAGAAATCAAGAGAGAAACAACGCCCCACACGCGTGTCCTTAACGCGATTGATAAGCGATGATGAAAAGCACTGAACAAGCTTTAATTCCCCTCAACTTTTGAAGCGACCGTTCCGCTGTGTGTTCGATCCGGATTATTTATTGCTCTTGGTCCGAAATCAATCCGCGAACTCCTGGTTCCTTAATTTTCCTCATTATCTCAATTTTAACCGGAAAAATGTAAATATTTGGATGACTCATCGTCTCCATGAAGCGCGTCTCTGGAGCGGATTCGTCTACACACGTCCAATCCACACTTCGAGAACCTTTCGTTCGATTTTACAGTTGCTTCCCATAGCAAAGCGATCCTTATCGAAAATCGATTGGTTCGATAAGAAATCAATGAGAATCAATGTCGAGGACAAGAAAGAAACGTACAGCTATGAATAAACAGAAAATTCATCGGGTCCAGAGCGAGATACGCTCTAGGATGAAGGAGGAGGGGGAAGAGATTCTAGGACGCGAAGATCGAAGGCTCGGTGAGTGCATCGCACTCATCGCCGTAGTGTACCGTGTATACGTATACACTTTGTGATGGCTTCTGCACTCCGAGAGCGCCGAGGCAGGAGAGCAACCGTGGGAAATATCAGGACGTACCGTTGGCGCGAGAATAGTTTCATGACTCTGAAGCGCCTTCGCAATACTTCATAGCCAACACCCCCACCCGCGTCCCCCTCCCTCTCTCCTATTTTCTACACTCGTTCAAGATCACTTGCTTTCTCCTACTAGGGCCGCATTGACTTTTGTCCATTCGCAGCCTTTTCGCACTTCATTTTTCTCATCCTCTTTTTTCAAACCCATAGAATTTGCACGCAACAATTAAATTTTTTCCTCGGTACTCTTTTCGATAGTGGGTGGAAATTTCACCTGAAACGAATCCATTTTGTCGTGACTCGTCAATCCTTTCCAGATCCTTGCGCACTTCCTCATCAAAGTGTGCTTCCTCGAGAAAAAGTCACGATTCCGTTCACGCCAATCGGGTTTCTATAGCGATCCAATAAATTATTCAATTTTATTCAGATTCGATCGAAACGACAGTCGTATTTTTCCGCGACATTATCGTTACAAGATTTTTTTTCCATTCATCATTTCTTTTATGATTTTTTTTCTTCACCCGTCGACGTTCTCATGCTAATTTTTTCTTCGCTTGTCTTCCCGTCGTCATTGACGCGATTATACGTAAATGTACCAGATCCATTGGTGGTTTTTAGCCTTGCGGGTGTCGCGGTCGCGTAGTTACAACGGATGAATGAGTTCATGTCGCTTCCGGCATGCGAGAGATTTCGGTTCTTTGCTCTACTCCCAAACGTATTCACGTACTCCCATGCGCGGCATCGTGTATGTGTTTGCACTTGAGTTCCATTTTCGTATATCAATGTGGGTCTCGTAGGATGGTAGATTTTCTGTACTTCCGTGACAGTGCGTGTGGTTTCCGGTCATCGGGATCACGCGAGTGTAAACACGTCCGAGACCGTGTACCTCCTCGTCTCTCCTGCTATACAGACTCATGCGTCAGTATATATTCGTGTGGTTTTGTTGAGGAAATAAATATCGGCAAGGAGCCTCACTGCGAAGCCTTTGGAGAGAGGGAGACACAGAAAAAAAGAGAGAGAGACTAGGTGGGGCCCGCAAGAGTTTCGCATTCGCACCGTCTCTCCTCGAGCTTCCTTCCTCTTGCATCGATATTCTCATCATCAGTGAGAAACTGACTCTCGGCAAGAGTACGTCGAGAAATTGAAACGAACTTCGCGATCGATTGCCGCATACGCGCGCCTAATCACGTTCACGCGATACATCGAAATCGCGAGCGGCATTAAAACGTTCTGTCAATTTGTCATAGAATCAATAATTCATCGGCGATGGTGTCGACTCTGACCTACGGCTAATTAATATTTACCCTTCGCTCCGAGACTCCCTTAATCGGCCGAATTGATTACCCGCGATATTCGATGGCCCTCAATTAATTTTTCATTTTTTTTTGTCCATTCGCTTCTTTTTTTTTTCGTATATTTCCGCGCAACCGTTCGAACAGGAAGATCCTTGGCCGTGAGGCTACTATTATGAAATACCGAACGAGTGCGGCAGGCGGAGGAATCTCGCCTCGGGGTTCCGTAGATTTTCTCCTTCGACCCCGCAGAGGTGCATTTTATTGTTTCAACTAGTTCTTGGCTCACGGACTCGATCGATATTCGAGAAAATCCAACATTCTAAAAATTCTCTCTTGTTCATTTGTATCCTATCAATTTTTACCTACAAATGTTTTCAACCATGTCACCAAAAATTCAAATTACGCGAAACGAATCGAATGTTTTTTTCTTTTTTCTCATGGAAATTATTCGCATTTAACGATTTTTGACTTATTTTTGTTTTTATTTTACTTTTTATAGCGCCGAGATCATCGAGCGCGGGCACCAACAATTTACCGCCTATGACGTTTCACCAAGTTCACGGTGACAATATAAGACTTTGCAACGGTGGAACGATTGCCAGGCGGCATGAGAGTTTTTGCAAGGGAGTCACCTTCAGCGCCAGACCAGTTCGCGTTGGTGAAAAGGTAAATGATCAATTTATTTAATTTAAAATTACAAATCGTAGTCAGGTGCTGAAATTATTTAAAAAAAAAAGAAGCAACGTTGCCGAGTTTGCTGTTTTTTGAAACAATATTTCGACCACAACTTGAAAGATTTGCTAAGAGAAAACGACCATGACAGCTAGGCCCACGACCCACGCGGTACGTGGGTCGTGTGTAGGCTGCAAATTATCGGCCTCTTTCTCTCTTTCTTGCAATGGTATCTTGGCTATGGCGCCTGGCTCATCCTCAGCATTTCTTCCGCATAGAAAACATCAGCCAAAATATCGTCGACTATTCTTGACCAATCTGAACATTGAGTACTACGATTGATAATCCCATTGATACAGAATGGAAAATCCATCTCAATGTCATCATCCGTTGGTCCTTTCTAATATTTTGCCGGTTTTTCCAAATGTCAAATATTTTTATGGCATACTCGAACGTAGTTTGGAAAAAAAATCAGGAGACCGTGGAATTTAATCGAAAGAGTGGAAAAATTAGCATGACCCATAACCATGTTTGTCAGCAATAAATTAAAAAACAGGTCCAGACAAATGTCAAGATTTCCGATTATTTTTGCACCCATAAAAACCCCATAAAAGCATAATTAGAAAAATATATATACATTTTTGGGAATTCGAATGAATTTGATTTTTTAATTTGTCTTCTCCAAAGGTGTGCGTAAAGTTCCTGGAGATGTCCAACAACTGGAGCGGTGTAATACGCTTCGGTTTCACAAGCAACGACCCAACGAATCTACGAAGTGGATTGCCGCGATACGCGTGTCCTGATCTGACGAACAAGCCCGGCTACTGGGCGAAAGCATTGGCCGAAAGATTCGCCGAACGTGACACCGTCCTCTTTTACTACGTCACGTCCGTCGGGGATGTACACTTTGGTGTCAACGGTGAGGAAAAAGGAGTTTTCTTTAGTGGCGTCGAAACCCGAGCTCCGTTGTGGGCCATCATCGATGTTTATGGCAATAGCACGGCGATCGAATTCCTCGATCCGAATAGACAACATTTCAACAACATAAGACGAGGCACCGAGCACAGCAACGAGGACAACGCTCAACACAGTAGGCACACAGCAATGGACGATGCGAGCAACGCTGGTCGCGACGTCGAAAGGATAATCGTATCTTCGCTCCAAAATATGTGCATCCATCACGATCCCGATATCGATTTACCCGGTTTGAGGTTTCAACCTTCCGGTGTACTCTTCACTCCACTCCCTTTCCACTCGTGAGTATTTTTCCCACGGTTACAATTGTAAGAGCAAAAAAAAACGATTAATCGAATTTTTTTGCCCGAAAAGTTGGCCCATTTGGCATTGGACTCAATGAAATAAAAAAAAAAAAACGACTGAGAATTTAATAAAATTATTGTTTTCTGTTCGGCAAATCAGGGTTCGTGGCAGGAACATAAGATTCAGCAACCAGCAGTGTGTGGCAACGAGGAGTGACACGGAGTTTTGTCACGGTTACGCATTCACGGGTCGACCATTGGTGTTGAGCGAGCGTTTGGTAGTGCAGATATTATCGACGGAGCCGATGTACGTCGGTGCGTTGGCGTTGGGTCTGACGTCGTGTGACCCGGCGAGATTATCAGCGGAGGATTTGCCAGATGACAGTGATTTGTTGTTGGATCGTCCGGAATATTGGGTCGTTTCGAAGGACGTAGCAATGAGTCCACAGGCCGGTGACGAAATAGCATTCACAGTGACGCATTACGGTGAAGTAATGATGAGTAAAAACGGTGGTCCACCGTCGGTCGTGATGCACGTCGATCAGAGTCTTCAGTTGTGGGCTTTTGTCGATGTTTACGGAAGTACGCAGCGCGTCAGAATGCTCGCTAGTAGACCGACCTCCCCTCCGAGACAACGACAACAAAACGGCAATCCCGCGGCCGTGTCCAATGTCCCAGTAACCGCTTCTGGCATCAACGTTGCTCAGCAACAACAACAGCATCAACAACAACAACAGCAACAGCAGCAGCAACAGCAACAACAACAACAGCAACAACAACATTCGAATAATAGCAACACAGCTACCGAATTGTCGAGGTTTACGGAAATGGTCCAATTCAAACCCGTAGTCGGCGGTGGTACCGTTCTCGTTGTAAACCTTCCACCTCAAGGCGGTTATCCTGCACCCCAACTACCAACTGCTCAACCTGCTCCGGTCTACGCGAGCACCACACCAGCGTTAAGTTCGTTGTCCTCCAGTTCGTCACATAGAAATTCCTCGAACGTTCATATGCCAACGGTGCCTCTATTAGCCGGTTCATCCAGACAAACTTCTTCTCCTCTGACTGGGACAATGGCCAGCACCGGCTCCTCCACTTACGTCGATCCCGTCACTTATCAATCCATCGACCCAGTTCTACCCTCTCAATCCTCATCCTCCTCCTCATCTTCCTCCCACTTACAACAATGGAGCGAACGTTTCCAACCTACTCCGGGACAACCAAGCGAGTGCTCCATTTGCTACGAACGTAGTATCGACAGTGTTCTCTATATGTGCGGCCACATGTGCATGTGTTTCACTTGCGCCACCCAACAATGGCGTGGCAAAGGCGGCGGACATTGTCCACTTTGCAGAGCGCCTATCAGAGACGTTATAAGAATTTATCGATCCTGAGCCACCAGCTATCAAGCCTCCAGATCACGGTGCTCGTAAGAATCTTCTACCCAACCTTTCTTCCACCGGCTTCGATAGATACCCCGAGTGAAACGAGCCTGTCATGAAGAAAGGGGAAAAAAATCCATTATCTATATGGATTTTCGAAAACAACCGCTCTGAGCTCCTTCCGGAGCTCTTCCTTTTTTTCTGTGATGCATTTTTTATCTCCTCCATTGGTTCGAATGTTGCTCGCATAATCTTACCGGGCACTCGACTGTCCGAAAGCGAGCAAGATGGCGGTCGAACGAACGAAATTCTCCACAAATTTGGAACGAGCTGCTGCGTCATTGGCTCTTCGCATGAATGTTTGCCAATTACGCAACACTCATCTCTTCCAATTCTTTACGAATCGGCCATCAAAGTTTCATGCCAATTTAACGCGAAATATGCGACGATTGATGGAGCAGAAAAAATTATCACTTTTCGCGGAATATTGAAAAACATTTGGACGAGCAGTAATATCATGTTTTTAAAAGTAGCGAATTTCTGAAAAATGTCTGCCTCATACTAGAAGCAACAAAAAGGAACTAGATGGAACTTGCCAAACTTGACAATTATTCGAAAAAATGCCTTTATTTGTCGTATCGTTTTCAACGATTCACATCGATTCCGAAATTTCAACAAAAGGCTCGAACCATTTTTCGCGATAAAGAGTAGTCAATTATACATAAAAATCTGTAATCCTCGATATTTCGACAAGTACGACGAACCTTCTGAAATTGTAACCCGATCCTTTTAATTTAACAAAGTGACGAAATTGATAAAGGCAATTGAAGTAATTTAGTGTTTGAATGTTTATACAGGAGGTAACGTAGCTTGGTAAAGAGTCTTCGCGAGTGTTGCGAATTTTGCTACTTTTTCGTTTCTCCAAATACTCAAAACTGTCAAAAGCCTCAAAGTGTTTAAACACTTGGCTGATCACTGCCCGGCCGAGACGACGCCGAAATCATGAATCTTATTCCTACGTCTCTCTCTCGCTATTTTCTTTTTTATTTCGAATCTCATCGTTCTCTGCGTGTCACACCGAGCAGTAAAGATCCTTCGAAAAATGTATGGGCATGTGGTATCGGATGGAAGCACCGAGAGTTTAGCACCAAATTTCGTCAAAATGATAAAGTGAATCAATAGCAACAGCAGTGGCCAGTAAAAAGTAGATGAACGGAAAAAATAACTGGTGTTTCTGTCCTTTATCATTTATCATTAATAAACCAAGAAGGATAAAATATTATTTCCGAACGAGAGAAAAGGGTGTATCGTCTCTAAAAAATGCATCTTTTTCTCTCGTTCCATGACGAGTCCGCGATGTTTATATTTTCGTTTTAATTAAAAACATATTATAATTCTATTATCAGTGTCTTACCGCAAGTAGCGTTAATATTATTATTTTTATCATAACTCTCATTATTCTTATGATTATTTTTATTTTGTGATTAATATTAATGTCATTTTTATCAGCATTATCATTGTCGCCTTATGTAATAAGCTTGTCACAATTATTCGATAATCTCGTCTCACATAACGCGAGAGAAAACGAGGGAGACATAGAACGAAGAGAGAGAGAGAGAGAGAGAGAGAGGGAGAGAGAGAGAGAGAGAGAGAGAGAGAGAAAGAGAGAGAGAGAAAGAGAGAGAGAGAAAAAGAGAGAGAGAGACTCTGGCGTTCACAGGCATTTGGACGACTTTGTTCGCTTGTTTCCAAACTTTGTGCTTTTTTTCATTCATATAGGTTCTCGTAGAATTATTCATTCCTTTTTTTTTCTGGCTGAAGAGAAAGATAAGAATGAAAAAAAAAATATTAAGAGCAAAATTTAATGATAAGAATCGAACTGTGCGAAACCTCGTGTCCATTGCCAAAGAAATGGTGCAGAGAGCAGCGACTTGTGGCGATCGTCTGAGACAACATTTAGTCCGGGCAAAAAAAAGGAGAGAGAGGAATTAATCGTTGAGCGAAACTTTTGATACTCTAGCTTGGCTATGTAGCTTTTTTAATCGAGTGTGACGCGACCAACATTCGCGAAACGATATATAAATGTGTTTTTTTCCGTTCTTCGTTTTACGAAACATAGTCTGCGTGTGACGTTTGACGGAATCGCATTGATAAATAATCATAGTGGAGCGTGGTACGACAAGTTCTTCGTTGTTTGGGCGAGCAGGAGTGAGACTTGTCATTTATTTTTCATTTTATTTTCACAGGGATTTTTCAAGTTTCGAAAATCCCTTGAATCACGATAAATATGGGATATTTGAAAGAAATAATTAGATCGAATTGTAACGTCGAGTGTTCCTCGTGTCTCAGCTCAAAAAACTATTATTTTCTTCATCGGTTCGCGAATTAATCATCAGTCTCAAAGACGATATTAATTTGAATATTGACGTAGAGATTTCGAGGAGGCGAAAAAGTCGCCGAAGGTTGTAAGTCTCATGAAAGATTTTTGCCTGCGAATACAGGGATCAGGACAAAAGAAACGTATCGAATAAGTCGATGGACCTGAAAGGTACGAGATTTGTCGTTTAACCTCACTTTATTTTCACTCTTGTAGTGTACGATCGCCAAACACGTGACCGTTGTCTTGCGAAAACGAGAAACACGCGCAAACTTGTCTGCAGGAGAGTTTCGCATTGTGGGCAAACACACAAAAATTAATTTAAGCGAGAAATATCGAAAGTTGAGAAAAGGAAAAGATCAGTCATGCAAAATAGACACACGCAATAAATGCAGTAGTGAAATCTCTAGTCCAGCGAGCGGCAGTCACCCCTCGTCTGCCAATCCAAAAAAAAAAGAAAAACGAATAAAAATGATTTAAAAAAAAAAAATAAAAGAACGAAGGAAGAAGAATCGCGAAGATTTAACGTTAGAACGAACAAGATAAATTTTATAGACACAGAGAGTTTGTGAATGGAGAAAGTGAATTGCGTCGATCGCCCGAAAGAAATAAAACGAAATGTCGGTCGAGACGTGTGCGCAACATTTATTAGGTTATTACAAGTATAATTATTTTTATTTTATTCTTATTATCCTCATCACCTTCATCATCATTATCATTACGATTATTACTATTATCATTATTTCTATTATTATTATTATTATTATTATAACGAGCATTAAAGAAAATATTAAACAAAGCATTTGCCACCTTGTTTTCATCATTTCTTCGCGCACGTCCGTGTGTCTGGGTTGTGCGTCTGTGTGCAAGAGTGAGAGAAAGGGAGAAGTAAAAATGTTCCAGAAAATTCGCTGATTAAACTCTAAGAGATACCAATCAATGGATTAAGCAAAAAAAGCAAAATCAATACAATGTTTTTTACCTATCACTAAACGATAATATAACTGTGGAAAAAAGCCTCGTGTCAAGTTTTTCGCTGTTGGGATTCGTTTCTTATCCGGTACAAATATTCGCATTCGCTATACTGGCTCGCCAGGTTACTGCTGGCACACGCCCCCAGATGGGATCCTTTGAGTTCATATTCTCGATTCGTTCCTAACGTCAACACAGTTTTTTAATTGTCCGATAGACCCAGAAAGCATTTTCTGGAAAACTTTCGATTTCCGATAAAGATTTTGGCCGCCCTTTTGGCTTGGAATTTGCAGGTTCGACACTCTTTGAAAAGTCTATCGCAGAATTGACGTTTTTTTCATTTTTTTCTTTTCATTCATTTCGGAACGTTTGTTTTTTTTGCCAGCTTAACGGAGAGACAAGAAAATTAAACACTTTGGTATATTATTGAATGGTGATGAATAGTCCGTTTGTTCGTATGTTTATCCCGGTAACGCATGAGCTATTATGCGTGTACGAAAGGGAGTAAATAATTTAAAAAAATGGGCGCGAAATAACGAAATTTCGGAAGACGTCGGTAATGAAGATTTGTGCAAAATATATATCAATAACATGTATATGAACATTTGCACAATGTTCCGTGGCTGTCTTACCGTTTCGCCGTCCTTGTCGCGTGTGTTATTTGTTATACTTGACTCGGGTTTTTATGAATGATCAATGTCAAGACCCAAGACTCGTCTCGAAATAGTTGCATCTAAAAAAAATCACAAAATAAATTAAAATAAATTAAAATGAATGCCGATATAAAAGTTTATACATATGTAATATAATTGGCTCAGCTGTTTTGGGCTGTTCTATACAAATAAAAATCATGAAAACAAACATTACGGATGCATTTTTATTTCTTTTTATAGCTGAGATAAACTCCTGATCCAAAACTGATTTCACTCTGAAATCCTTCGCGCTGAAAACTCACCCAAAAATTGTTGACTTTCCCAGGATTTCGTAGATTTTCGTCGAAACCGTAAACCGTCGTATCCTCCACGGGAGCGCCATAGCCTTTCATGTCGATCGATGACCAATTAATCAATAAAAATTCGACTCATCATCGGATTTCATTTTTTCAAAAGTTATAATCTCTGAACATTGCAGATTTCGGAGCCAATTACCCTGAGGAGGTTCCTTAGAAGTCGCCCCTATTGAATTTCATGTGAACGTAATTTTAATCGACTAGAAAACATGTGCGGCCCGAGGGTACACGTTCCTGGAGGAATACAAATTTGAGAAATTTTTCTTTCATTTTGTGAATTAAAATACTCGCTTATTTGAGATTTGCGTAAATTTTATTACATAATTCATGAAGTATAGAATAATACATTCATTAAAATATTTTTAGCTGATGGAAAATATTTAATTAATAAGATGTATATAATAATCTACATTAATTAAATATCCGGTTTTGTTAAACGTCGTATAAATGAGCTCATTGGTTTTTCATAAATAAAATCTTATGACATTCGATAGAAAATATATTTTTTCAATCGAATGCTCGGCATTAATCGTGCATGTCCAAGGGATTTCTCGAGTCGAACGTCACGGCGATGTTTTAGGATCCTGGCACCGATACAATCGCCAGATTCGAGCTGGATGAAGACTCGCATGGCTTCGCTAATAAAATAGCTAGAGAAGCTATAAAAACAAAAACCAAAAGTTTTAACATAATTTTCCTTCACACTATTTCAAAAACGTTCGCTATTTTAGTAATTAACTCAAATTTATTGTTGCTGGGAAAAAAAATTGGATCATAGCATTTGTGATCGTGATTTTCGAAAAAATTCTAAATTTATGAGAAAATGAACGATTTTTTATGCGGTCATTACGGCTCTGCAGAAAAACGGACAACTGAAAGAACCAATTTTGGTTTTTTTTCTTCGCATCCGGAAGAACAATGAACGAGAAGTTTTGTGACATGTAAAAAAAAAATGTATCACGTGAAAGGTATTGATATCGCGATGAGGAACCTCGTAGACCATTTAGAGGGAATTTGCATTGTCTTGTCAATCCAAAACATGAGAAACGATCCCCATAAGTTTCGTTACTTTATGAAGTATTAAAAAACATAAAAATTTATTACAAGTGTCTTACGTAAATGAGATTCACAGATGAGATGTCTAACCAGGCATAAGCTGAAGACTTGAACGCCCTGAATGCAGACCGGACGCTCCTCTATATCGTGGATACAAGGAGGACTCCCACCACACATAGAATGCCCACGAGTTTTGTCGTGTCGAAAGTCATGAATTTTCGATTTCTTTTCGATTATAAGATCGACTCTTGGTTTCTTTTGAATAATCGGAGTGAGTCGTCTGATTTTAAAATTGTCAAAAAAGTGTCTGAATATGACGCCATTTTTGTCGATTGCCTCGACCGAAGAGCCCCTCATGTCGTCGTCCTTGTCGTATTTCGGACAAGCCTCGACGTCTTTCCACATTTCTACATCTGTCGGAATGAAGCAATTATTGAAAAAATTGTTCACTGGTTATCAATACGATTGATCATGTTGTGCAGTCACGCAAATTTTAATCATCATTCAACAATTTCTCACAAATCATCAATGAACTCAATAACTTTTTTATTTCCAGGAAAATTATGAGATAAACTCACTGAACCGTTAATGAACTGTAAAGTGTCGTTTTTTCTGGTAGATACGAGAAAAAAATTGCGGCTGCACAGCTTGTAATAATTAATCAAGAATTTAACACAGAATTTCAATGAATTTGATAATTCTGGTCAAAATAAAAATGCCTGAGAAATACCGATCTTTTCCCTTAAGTGAAGAATGTCCCTGAAGAGCCCTTAGCCCTTACAAGTAGAAGAGTCGAGTTTTCATGAAAAATTTCACCATTTACCTTCATAGCCGCTGCATATTTGTAGTTTGAGAACGCACGGATTAGAGTAAGATTTTCCTCTGGCACAAATTGGTTCGTATCTGCTTGATTTGCAATCGTAAGGACAGTTGAAAGGGAATTTCCTGGATTCGTTAGCCACTGTTTGTCGTCGATATTGCCGATGGAAAACAAGGTTTAAAAATGAGTAAATTATGCAATAATTCCAATGAGCATTGAGTTTGATTCGGTTGAAATGTTCGCGTGAAAATCACTCGATCAGGTAGTCAGCATGAAAAAAAAGTTATTAAAAAGTTATTCCATTAATTGCAACGATTAATCATCCTCACCATATGTTTCAAACAATAACAAAAGAGTTGCGATTAAAATGTAAGTCTTCATTGTTGGGATGGTCGCGTGTATACTAATACTTTGGTGTACGACGGTACCAAAAGTAGTACCATGAAATTCTACTAACGGTACACAACTTTATAGATAACTGCAGTATCTTATATGACGACATCAAAATTACTGCGTTTCGGCGTTGCCTTGTTTCGCTCGATATTTGTCCTGATGATTTATTGACATGACCTTGTCCATACGATCGTTTGATCCGTGTCAAATTCGAACGATTCGAGGCAAGGTTACCTCATTAATTTTCCGCCATGTTCTCTCGCACTCTTCCCAATCGATCTACGCTTCGAACTGTAGTAAAAAATTCATTCACTCCCGGCCATATCTTTATGCGGATGAGTATTTACTTTCACATACGAGGTGTCCAGACACGACCCAACAAATTCTCCTCGAATTACAATCTCCGGAAGTTTTTCCAATTCTTTACGAGCTGACAATTTTGAGTAAATTTCGGACAAAAATATGAAACATTTCGACGTTAAATTCCACTGTCGGTAGAAAAAATTCGGCGTAATTATTAGAATGACTTTTTTTTCTATTCGCATTTGCACCAGAGCCGAGGCGAAATGTAGAAATCCCGGTCGATACGGATCATTTTATTTTTACAGAGTTTTAATTAATTAGCATGGTGGAGGGTCTCGAAGAAAATTGATTCTCACTCGCTGATCGATCGCGCTAGTGGACATTTGATTATGCGGCCACCGAACCAAGTAATTGCCTAAGTCAACGTGACAGATTTTTTGTTATCGTGCGGCGGAGGATAACCGGATTGTGAACGTTGTATGTTTTTTTTTTTTTTTGAAAATTGACGGTCGCATAACCTCATTTTTCAAATAAAGACACTGTGTATATGCCAATTCGGTGTAGTCCACAAAAAAACTATTACACGTTTCACGATCGATTTATTTATGTTTGATTCACGTGTATAAATTTCGCACTTGTGCGGTCCGGATTAATTGTGCAGAAGAGATCACCGCATAACCGGGACGATTTTTTAACGATCACTTTCGCGCTGTGAACTTATGGTCGAGCTGCAATGGAGCATTGCAATCTCTAATAATAGGACATAGTAATAGCCCGAATATATGTCTTTAAAATAAAACTTTATATGTTTGTCCAATTACATTTCCTTATCGTGCCCGGAACGAAATTAAATTCGTTAACAATCGTATCAACTGACAGCGATATTCATGCACAGAAATTATCACAAGTGACGTTCAATTATGAAGTAATCGTCATTTTCCTCGTTGTACTTTGAATTAATAGAGTTTTTTACTGCTACGATGACGACGATTGCCATCATTATGATTATCGTTATATATCCTTCTTTTTATTTTCATTAGAATTCGCAGAGATGGAGTTTTATTTTTGCAATTATATTACTGCATTGATATCCGTCGTTAAACTGACCAATCAGGCAGTTTTCGAACGGTATTAATAGAAATATGTAATATAATTGGAAATTTATTTAATTTTGATGATTTCGTCTCGTTTGTCGTGTAGAGATCGAGAGGGGACTTGAAGACGTTTCGAAACGATTTGACTGATTTTTTTTTTTTTTTTATTATCTGAGTAAGGTCCCGTTCGATCTGTACGAATAAACAATTGTAATGTTCCTTAGCAACTTGTCTGACAGAAATTCACGAATTCGGAGATCGGAAGGAATGGCAAAGGAGCCCGTTGTTTTTTTTTTGTCTTTCGCGATGGGTACGCGTGTTTCCAAGAAAGGGAAGGAATAGGAGTAGGAAGGAAAAAAGAAAATAGTTAAAACGACTATAAAAATTGAGGTGAAAAAGATTTTTATTATGATCCAAAAAATTGACAGGGTTACAGTCATCGTCGCTTCGTAAACTCGGCCATTCTCGGTGTTTTTTACCGCTGGAAATGAATCGAAGGACGAAGGAGTCGGTTCCAGAGCTACTGGGGCGTCTAAGCTGCTCGTACATTTCCGCTGAATCTAGCCGCTAGGCGTACGGAGCCGCTGCGTAGCTATGGGTGATTATAGTTGCCGGATGGTGGACAATTGCAGGTGCGTAAGCGACTGCAGGAGCTGCCACGACCGGTGCTGCGACGTAGCCCATCATTGGCACACTGTGAGCAACTGCGACTGCGTGTGCAGCTGCGACTACCGGCACTCCAAAGAGCCCTGGGTTTGGTGCAGCGACCGCACAACCGATTACGACCAGAAGAGCCACGTACTTGTCCATCTTCAAAGTCCAATCTTATTTCGTTCCTCGGCTACGCGTCGAGACGAGATCAAACTCTAGAGTTCAATTGATGCTCCGCGCTCTCCTGTGGCCTCTTTTTATTTTATCTTGTCAAACCCACACTAGCTCAGACGTACGTGGAGAACGGAGATACAAGGGAAATGAAGACACTGAATGCTCTGGTAGGAGAGGAAGACGTTGTCAACGTTATCTCGCCGGAAAACTTCGATTTATGATATTCCCTCTCATCTTTCTAACGTAATGCACGGGGTGGCTTATCTTCGGAGTAGCATACAGACGAATTGGAAAAATGAATACACGGATGTAGTTTCTTACGGAAGATTTGGCTCTGTGAAGAGTAAATACGCGATCCTATCGTTGGGAAGATTTCATGCGCGATAGCCGAATGTTACTTTCCTCTCCCAGAGTTCGAACGATTCGTAGTAGCAATCGAGCATCGTTCATGCAATTAAGAGGCAAGGGCTATTGGACTGGATCGCTCAACTTTGGAGGATTAAGACGAAATTTCGCACGATTTCGCGGTGAACCTGTCCCTCTGCGCCTGGGCCTAGCGGCTCACCAGTAAGGGAGCATCGCGTTGAAGTCTAAGAAGCATCGCACAAAGTGGAAACGTCGAGAATCTGGAAATAGTATACGAATTTTCAAAAAATTCAAACCACCTCATTTTCTCTTTTTTTGATAGGACATTTTTTTTTCTTTGGATTTTAAAGACGTTGGTTAGCGCATGCGCTTGCCTAATATATTCGATATTAATACGCTCCCAGTCTCGATATAGACACCCACCGGGTCTTAACTTTCGACTATTTAACTTTTTTTTAATTCTCGTCGTCTCCTGGACCTCTACCTCCTCTTTATCATTTCTCTGCGTAACGCTCCGTTGGGGAGCTGAAGCTTCTTATTACCAAGACATTTCTTTGCCATCTGCTTGGACGATACATGATTTCTATACGCTGTTTCTTTTTTTTTGTGCTTTTTTATCCAATCATTCGAAATGGCAATTGTGACAATAGTTCGGAACCTTTGGGCGACACTCCAGGTACACAATTTTTCAATTTTAATGATATTTGAGCTCGCTACGATTTATACACTTTTTATAATTTTAAACGCTTAATATTAAACGATCAGGACCTCGGAATTATTCAGCCACAATAATAGCCGTTTTATGGAACAATTCCGTTCGCTTGAAACTCAAAATACAACCATTTTCGCAAAAAAAAAAAAAAAAAAAAACATCACTAAATAAATTTCAACTCATCTGTTTCGGTAAAAAAATTCAAAATTCTTGTACAATTCGGAATCCTCTCGTATTCATGAGAAACCTCAGATTTGCTCGAAACGTGAGAAAGAATCCCATAGGACGATTGCTCATGGTTTCAAAAATATTTTAACGTCGCACTCAGGCAAAAATGTTGAAAAGCCACGTCCGGTGCTTTTTAGCTCCTTAAAATTTAATGCTTTGAACCTGGCCCAATGCAATTATGATTTCAAATGTCAGAGGCAATTTGTATCCAATGTCAATGTTTAAACGGAGATGATTTTTAATTGACAGGCAGTTCTGCACAGACTTCGAATGACGACGACGCAACAACGTCGGAGGTTCATTACGCAAACTGTAAAATAGTTATGGACAATTTGTCTGTAGATGCGCAGGCAAAATTTACTCGAGTTTTCCCTCGCACGCTCACTGGCAGTAAGAATAAAAACCGTCATTACTTTACCTGTCATCGCATATTTTTCTAATCGTTCTGAATTCGTAGAAATGATCGAGGAACGGTTCGAAAATTTGGAGAAATTATTGAACGAGCGATTGAATGATTTGCGTGAGTTGATCGTCCGTTCAACGACGAACTCGAATCCCAATATCGCTGAGACGAAGGACGATAGGATGAGAATTCAAATACCACATACGACGAAAAATCGTTTCAGAAGAAATATTTATGCATTTGATGAGAATTATTTTATCCCGATGAGTAGCAGCGATGCAGGAAATTTATTGGATCAAAAAGAAATCGATCTCTACAATAATACTGTCCGTGGTAAGCAAAGGAAAAAATCTTTTTCTGTAATTTGCAATTGTCGTAAAATATATTTCACTTGAATTCTATTGATCATTCGATATTGGTCACGAGTTTTTTGAACTTTTGGTTTTCCATCTAAACATTATTTCGCACAACTTTTCAATCATTTTTTTTTTTTATTGATACAGAGGTTTCTGTCCAGCGAAAAGTCTACACTTATTATTGGCGAGTATTGAACTTATCGGAAAAATTGTCAAAGCGAGGCGTCGGACGATCAGAGCGCAGTTCCAGTTTCTACGTCGCCGATGCAGGGTACGCGATGTATATGAGATTTACACCGAAATATTTTCCGGATGGGCCCATTCTAATTAGCGTTGGATTGACGACTGGGCACAACAATTCCAATATTTCCTGGCCGTTCCAATTGCGAGTTCGTGTTGAGGTAAATCTTAATGAACTTTCACGTGAAATTAAATTTCGATATATCAGAAGAAGAGACAAAAGAAGAAGAATTGTTAATTCAGAAAATGACAATTTTACGAGTTGTTATAAATAATTGATGCCAAATTATCGATTTTTTAATAATATCTATTGTTTTCCAAATAATTTATATTTATATATTCAATTATTTAATTTTCCGGAATTGAACCGAAGTCACTGCCTCGAGCACTTTACAATTTTCACTCAGATTCCCGGTCTCACTCGTGACTCTCGGTTATGGGATCGAGCCCCCGTCTGTTTGCCGTCTTTGGGACAACGTCCGCAGGGGAATATCATCGCAGGAACGATTATAGACAGTCCTGAATGCGTGGTCCTTAGTATACCCAGGCAACACCTGATGCAGCTTGGAAGGGACATTATTCCGAACGATTCCTTGCTTGTTAAATTAACGGTGATCTTATAACGTGAATTTTCGTGGTATCTGCATTTCCCTACAAATTTTATTACCTGGAAATTCGTTCAATAGTTATATGAATAATGGTGAATAATTATGATTTTTGTAAAATAAATTTTTTTTTTCATTTATGCATCGCGCCTGCGATTTATCGTCTTTAGCATTTTGTGCCTGAAAACTCGACAATTTCGTAATATTTTTATTCGGTTACTCTGAGAAGTTACTCGAATTAAGAAATCCAATTTTTAATCGTTTTTTCTTCGACTATTTCCCTCACGATTTGCTGAACAAAAAAGAGAGATCTATATAGATATCGAAATCAAGAAGTATCGATTGATCCATCGAACGTCGAAATCGATCGAATTCTTTTCTTCTCGTGAGATTACGAATGAACTTGCATATACACTCATACACATGAATCGTACTAAACCCGAAAGCATTCTGGCTTCGCCATAGCCGAGGGTAAACCACACCAAATGGAGAAAAGATCCTTAGATTCCTTCCGAGTAAGGATCTAATGAGATGATTCGAGGCGTCAGTAAGAGGGAATCGGGAAGTGGATCCCACTGCAGCACAACGCGTGAAGTAACAAATACCTCCATGAAGACTGCATTTTCGAATGTGATTTTCGATTCAGTTGATCGTTTATTCGACAGAATGGTCTTAAAACATTGTACGCCATTTTTTTTGCTATATAAAGATTTTTTTCATATCAATTTGCTGCAAATTCAAGCAAATAAATAATTCAATATTTCTTTTTCAATTATTGAAGTTCCCAAAATCTAGGCGATGGCCAAATTTTCGAAGATTCTCTGTTCACGTCGGAATGCAAAATAACGTCCATCAATCGAAGAAAAACGAATGCCCCCCTGAATATTTTATTTGTTAACCCATCGACTTGCGTGAAAATAAGAATTTGTTATCACAATTTAATCAGCGAACCAATTAATCCAACGTATTTCGTTTCATTCCTGAGCAAATATAAATTTTACGATATAAATAAATTATGCTCTTTATTGTTTTTTTTTTTTTTTTTTTTTTTTTTTTTTTTTTTTTTTTTTTTTTTTTTTTTTTTTATTTTTTACTCTATTATTAATTTTTTTAATTATTAAATTTATTTTCTTTTTTGTTTTTTTTTTTTTTTTTTTTTTTTTTTAAATGATAGAATGGAAATAATGAACGGTAAAAAGCATTTTTTATACGTTCAATTTGGATCTACTCTAACATTCACTTCACTTGGTTTATGACACACAGTACTATTGATAATACATGCATTAGAAAAAAATAATCATTTACGATTCACTGAATTCTGTCGTTGTAAATGTTTCATTTAATCAATGATTAACTCTGATATCGTTGAAGACTCGGTATCTGATTATTCAGCTCCGTACGAGAGTAGTCATCCGAGGCTGAACTTTTTCCACTCGCTTCTCGGTCGATCATTTGACGAACGTCTCGACTTGCAGCTCGCAGCAAAGCTTGATATATCGAAACGGGAATGCGGATTTGGCCGGTTACTCGTTCCTCATTGTCCATTGATTTGTCCGAATAAAAAGATCTCTTTTTCCCACAACCTGCAATTTTAGAGAAAAAAAAAATGTACATTTTTTTTTAATAGTCGTGAAATATTTGATTCGCCTGGACGAAGGGTAACGTTGAGGAGGGCCTTTGACATATATGCGTCACTACGAACAACGACTACGGCACGACGATAAGTTCGAGCTCGAATCCAACTGCCTCATACGTTTAGAAATTTATATTTTTGAAGAAAACCGAGTTGATTCGTTTTATTGAACAAAACTGCTTGCAACTTATAATTCGAACTTGGAGTTGACTATAATAATTGTTGAAGCAAAAAAGTGTGTGTCTTTTTGTTCAACCCATGAAGAATCTTCACTCACTTGTTCCATTAAATGATTCTTATTAATTCAGTACTTACATTAATCGAGACCCTAAATCCTTTCGATCAAATTCATTTCTCGTATATGTAACTTTTCAACCATGCGATTTTTGTTTATTATTTTAGTTAAAAACAAAAACGGAAACTTAGGAAAAAAAACCCTCGTGCATAAATATTTGTGATAGAGGAAGAGTTAATTTGAATTCGATTATTTATTTGACCTACCGGTGAACGCGTTGCAGAAAGGTTTTTTGATCCTGGTCGAATCGTCGGTTGTCAATATATCGTACAACTGGAGATCATTCTGGAACAAATATAACTCATGTAATTATCGATAAATTGGTCCTTCTTATGTTTAAATAATTACGAGCTTCACGTCGATATTTGAAGTGCTGAAGAGCTCACCTGCTCATTCTGTGAATTAATCCCTTCGCTCGTTGAGATTAATATAATCAATCCGAAGGCGCACCAAAGGTATCTGATTACCTGGATTCATAACAATTGATTGAGATAGACTAATGAGTTGCTCTTTGCAATATCGATCTCCAGAGCTCTCACAAATTTCATCATGCAATATTGTTATTCGGTTAATCTTTTGCGTAAACATGTGGAAACCGACTACGTAGGGATTTATGACAATTATCCGGACGAATAGCGCTCCGTCAACGATACGGTTCCCCAACTGACCTAATTAATCGTTAATGAATCGTGAAATTAAGGAGGATCGTAAGAGCACTGAACAGAGAATCCGGACAAACTTAGATTTCTTAAATTTATTATTATTTCATTTCGTAATATTAAGTCGAATTAAATGGGATTTTGAAAAGTAATGAGTTATGAGTGTAATATAATGAGTCTCCCCGTTGCTAGAGTAACTGCGCTAATCATTCCTTATTGGGGTCAATCGGTGAAGGAAGATGATTGATGAAGAATATCAAAATCATTGATAAACTAGAAAAACATGATGTCTCGGTTCCTCGAACTTTTCAGCCCTTCGGGACATACATTTGTCCTTACGAGTACAATTTATTTGAAAGTTCGCACGTACGCGTTTTTCAATTAGATTTCAGGGGATTTCCGGTTAGAAAACTGAATGGAAAATCCGCAAATGAGTCAAAGTTTTCAGAAAAAGCTGTTGGCAATTTGGATTGAGTAAAAAAATTACTGTATCGTTATTTTCTCTACAGAAACTACTGACCGTAGAATTTGTTAACAACCTCGGCCTAGTTTTTGGGGTGCGTCGAGATTCTCACAAAGGGGTCGCGATTTGGACTGCAGATTTAAAAAAAATCAATCTCTTTCGTGACCGAGAAAAATAATTATTATGGTAAAACAATCGGTGACGAACTATTAAAAAAAAAAACAACGGACTGTACAAGATATGACTACGAAATCGAAAACGCACTTCCCAATACTTTGCGACGCACAAAGAACATTGATTTTCACGTAAAACCAATAATGCAAATTAAAGTCGGAGATGAATTCGTGATTGACGGACTGATTGCGAATAAAAACGTTGTTTTGCGGAACACATTTTCTATAAAAATTTTCACGAAATAATATATGACGTAGAAACTTTTGTAAAGAAACTTTAGCAATTATTATCGATTCAAACGTTTGCTCTTGCGATGGAGAATTTTTTGATATGACGTTTCGAAGAGATAGAAAAAATTTCGGATGTAATAATGAAACTTTTGAGGAAACTCACGTTCATGACGATCGAGCAGGCGTTGAATTCGAGGGTAGAGTAACTCTGGAAATTAAACTGTCCGGGACAGGTTCTTGCACACTTATTGGTAGAGAAAGAATGAATTATTCGTGACGTGGAGAATAACAGGATACTTTGACACTGCTTTTTCGCTGGCAGGATTCTGTTTGGCGAAGAAATAGCGCGCCCGGTCTTCAAATATAACCCCCACTGCCGTTGGGATTGTGGAGAAAATACATGCGCCCTGAGAGGCTCGTTGCGTTTGTTTTATGGTGTAGAACACATGAACATTGCCACGTTGAATTTACCACAGATTCGCATGTGATTGTCCGGCTCAGGAGTTCGAGAAAAAGCGAAAAACAATCGAGGCTTGGATGCTCCAGCTTGAAAGATAAGAAATCATCTTCTTCGCTGTTGTCAACCATCTCAAACACGTCATTTACTCGCATAACTGTTTTCATTGTTTATTATTCATGCGGCAAACAGATGAATGGTTTATGCAAAGTTATACAATTCAGAACTACGAGGAGAATATTATTTTCCGTGTCTTAGAACGTTGCCAAAGATTCGCGCTGAATATCATTCAAGAAGAGCAAAAATACGCATCCATGTCTACAGTGAGAAAATTTTTACTCATTCAAAACCATACATCTAGCTCCCTGCGCATTAAAAATTCGACAGAACATTTTTAAGCTATTAGACTGATTGTAAACACATGAATATCCACTGAATTATTTTACCAACAGGGATGACCAAGAGATTTAAATATTTTCACGTTTTCCAAGAATTTATCGTCCTCAATGATTGTCGAGAAAGAATGCTCTTTCGAAGGTTATTGAAAAATTCACATGAACTCGAATTCCACTCGTTGCAAATAAAAACAGTGATCAACGATAGAAAACAGAGAACTGCACTATTCAAGTGCAATTTTAATTGCCCGGAAGTTGAAAAGCAACAAGTTCCGAATCATCGCATGCGCCTGGATAAACCACAGAGAAAAAAAGCAACAAGTCGTGGTTAAGTACTTACACCGTTCGAGCATCAGAGCCTGCTGAGTTGCTATGAGGCCACTCACCCGTCCGACTTTCTTCTTAGCTCAACCCCTTTCGGGACCCTTCGCAATCATTAATATTTAAAATTTTGCTACTTTTCGATTTATGATTGAACGAACAATTCTTTACAGCTGACCAATGAAGACTGCTTTTAACTTTGGTAGCATAATTATCTCAACCCTTGTTCGATAGACTGGGTCATTTGCACCCGGACTTTTTTCCTTTTATCTTTTTCAGCGCAAAAATATTGCCGAGGACTTTCGACGCTTTGCCTCCAAAATAAACAGTTTTTCATTGGAAAAAATAAGCAAAGTTTGTTTGGATATTTTTTTTATTCGACGAACGACAATTTTTCGAAAAGAAAACTCGCCGATTATTAATTTGGGACGTATTGAAAAATGATGGGAATATATTTTATCAATAAAGTGCTATTGTCTCTTGAATTCCAAGTTTTTAATCATTTTTCTTGAACATTTGATGTTTTTTGAAATTTCTTTTTTGACGCGAGGCTCAATCGTATTTTTGATTTTTTTTACAGTGAAAACCTGGAGGAGCACTGAGAACAAACGAATCGCGTGTGCTTCGGGTCTCATTGACCAGGTGTATCAATACAGGGGCCAAATTTGAGTGTTCCTACGAATATTCATATTTATTAGCATCGAATTAATCATTAGTCGTATCTCCATTCCATTGATTGCATTTATTAATCTAGTGATTGCCACAATAAAAATTTTATTTTTGTCACGTAAAATGCAAAGAGATAGCTGATTCGAAATTTACTAAAATTTAATAAAAATCCGTCCACTGTATTTTCCCACGGTGATTATATTATCTTTCGAATCGTTATGACCATTGGAGTAAACGACAAATTCGAGTGAAAATGCATTGCTGACTCCGAATTCCCCGCGAGAGAATGGAATCGATTTTTTTTTCGGTGAAAAATAAATACTAGGCAGCGTAGGAGATGGAAGTGTGTGTACGAGCAACGGGGTGTTTTAACAAGGAATTTTAGTAGCTCTCAAAGACCAACCCATTCGGCTTTTTCTGCTTCCTCTATTTTTTTTATTTCACCTCAACTCACAGACTCATGGTCGACAACCTATGCATGTATATTGTTATATCTTGCCCTTTTCGTTCTTCGTTATTCCATCATGTTTCTATTTTGACTCAACAAGTTTATACTATTTTTTTAATTTAGTTGTATACACACTGTATGTGGTGTATTGTTGTTCCACCTCATTTTCTACATATGCATAAACACGAGAATAAACATGTTTTTTAATACAAAACATTTTATTACCTTTATTTATTTATTTATTTTTATTGATTTATTTTTTTTTATTTATTATTTTCATCGTATTGATTGGTGAATCGACGTTGTTCGAAATGTTTCGGATCACATCACGAATGTATGGCCATCAAAATGAACTAATTTTCTTCATTAGCATCTTCTTCTTCGTCTTCTTCCTCTTCTCCTTTATGGCTATTTCCAATTATTCTGGGAAATGTGCCACCTCGTATAGTGGATTATGGTTCTATAATTTTTTTGACCTAGGTTTTTTATAAAGTTTTACTACATATATAAAAGAGGAACGGACTTGGCAATTGAAATTTGGATTGGGATATTTTTGGGTCTCCCTTGGCCCCGACGAACTCGCTTTAAAGTTTCTATTTCTAAATATTTATTTTTCAGTTTACAATCGTACTAGCCTCTTTTCGAAAGATATTGATGGAATTTAAAGATGCGAGCATGGACCAAACAGCTTTATAGCACTAAACATGAATTTTTGATGATCACATTGTTCTTGGGAGACTGGACAAGTGGACGATACGACCCTAGATATGCTGATGTTTTTCGTGAATAAAGAAGTCACGAATAGTAACGAGGCTAAATTTTCTTCTGTGTTGATTGTTTATTTCCGGAGTTCTGGCCTGAGTCTGATTTTTGAGTGATGAAAAATTGATGGCGAACGAAAATGAATACTCGCAAAAAATGACTTTTCTTTTACAAGTATTCGCGAGATGATTTTTAACATTTACTGCTACGAGGTGATTATTCCTGATTACATACTCGCGATCACGTCACATGGAAACATCGAGGCAATTTATAATGTTCGTCACTAACCAGAGGATTTCTTCAGCCCTGTCCTCCAGTCACGAGGGTCCTTAACACGTGA
Organism: Campopleginae sp. 14b; assembly: GCA_030522525.1. Lineage (NCBI taxonomy): Eukaryota > Metazoa > Arthropoda > Insecta > Hymenoptera > Ichneumonidae > Campopleginae sp. 14b. The sequence goes on from JAPYYS010000362.1 coordinate 34,294, forward strand.
TTTCCATGGCTTTCCATACGGGCCTCGTTGTTATACGTATGTCCTGACGTGCGTGGATCGGATAACCAGACATTCATGCGTTTCACTGATGTCGATTGGGAATTCATAATTAACACCGTTTTTAATTAATATTGATAATTTAAAAAAAATAAATAAAAGTTTTTACAAATTTCCAAATTTGATTTCCTGAGCTTTTCGCAAACGATAACGTTCTCCACCAATTTTCTACAAAAAGTAACGGATTAAAATCGTTGTTAATGAATTGTGCTTAATATTTTCATTCGCTATTGTTATTCTCGAGAGAAAACCGTGTCCTCTGTAACCCAAACAGTTTTCGTTGGATCTCAAGCGTTTCAACAATCTGACCTCACGCCATTTCATACATTCATGAATAAACCAGATGCTACCATTCCGAGTATCTTGAGTGGAAAAATACAGAAATATACAGTAAAGCATTGAAATGGTTCCAGCAGTTTTTCTCTTGCCAGGACAAGCATTCAAAAACGTGAGAATATTTTACAAAAACTTAACAGCATTCTCTACAACTTGAAAAACAATTTAAATTGCAATTATTTATTTTCAATATCATCAAAATTGATTTTTTATTCAGGTTTCCGTTTTTTGAGACTTATTTAGTGCGCAAAATGAAAATAATCTAGATTCACATAAAAGCTATCAATTTTAATCTCAAAAATCATTCCATTTGAGTTTGAGGTTAATTGTCCTGTTCTTTATTGCGATCAACTAATTGCAATCTTTCTTTTGAATATCATTTGACGGGCTTTTTTTCTAGGATCGTCGATTTTTATTAATAATTTTCGAAATCAGGAGAAATTGTTGCTTGCTATTTACTAGAAGACGTAACATTTGTTGCAATAACACAGGAACGGGTTCATAACTTCAACAATAATCTCGTAAACTACAAAAAAAATATTCACAGGGTTAAATATGCATTACTCTGAAACTTCAATATTCGCCCGGATAGCTCAGTCGGTAGAGCATCAGACTTTTAATCTGAGGGTCCAGGGTTCGAGTCCCTGTTCGGGCGGTTTTTTTTTTTTTTTTCGATCGAACCTTTCGCTTCTATCCATAAAAATAATGGTGAATAAATTAAAAACAACGAACAACAACAAAAGACATAAGGTCATGGGCGCATAAACAATAAATTCTGCCATGAAGAGACTGCGAATCGCCCACAAAGTCGCTACGAATCTAGAGAAGCGACGACAAAAGTGATGATAAAGTTCAGGCAAACCGATTGTGAAATCTTCTCCAAATTACTTCATTTTACAATGAAAAACATTATCCATCAATTATATTCGATCGCTGCTAAGGATCTGCTGTACCGACTGATGGTAATGACAACGAATACTCCATTCGAGTGAGTTTTCTTTTTTTTTTCAACAGCTCACACCTCAATGATTTTCAACATATTCTAAAAGTTCGTACGTTCACGAAAAACAATTTCACTGATTTGGAAAAAATGTCGGTAACTAGTGACGATTTCACAGAAACGTAAAAAAACATTTCTACACGCTTGTAAAAACATTGATTTTTATTTATATATATCAGCACACCAAACCCTTTCGTAATCCACGCACAAGTGAATAGAAATACAGGAAAGAATGGTCTCTCAACAGAAACGCGATCGATCTATGATATATTTAGCAAAGGGAGGAATTTGAGAAACAAAGAAAGAAAATCCTTATTTTATGCTTTTTTTTCCCAATTATTTTTCTTCGCGAGATGTTCGACTGGATCGTCCACAACGAGAGTTCGAGTATTAATTTCAAGCCTCTTGCAGCAACAATACAGTAAAGGTCATGTATCGCTCGACTATACAAAAATCAAGACTGCTCTTTAACACTGCCGTCCGACATGCCGAAGTAAGCTTTAGTGGCCATTTTCATGAACAAGCCAGTTTCAACGACACCGGGCAAAAGTTTGAGTTCCGTATTTATTTTACTCCAGTTATTCAGGCCATGAGGAAAATGCCAATCCAGAATGAAATTTCCATTATCCGTGACGACCGGTCCCTGCAAGAAAGAAACGAAAGGAGAATCTCATTATTTTTCAACCTCCCACGTTTTCTAGGAGGCAATGAGATGCTTGACATATTTTTTTACCGCTTTTGCAACAGCCATGCGAATTTTAGCGCTGCCTCCGTAATTCTCCTCGATCTTATTCTTTATAGGAACATATGCCATTGGAACAACTTCTATCGGAATTCCTTTCTTGTACTGGTCACCCAAATGCTTCGAATTTTTCCTACAACATTCGTGTATGAAAAATAATGTGATAGAATGCTCGAGTTTTGTGCCAGAAAACGGAATTGAGTGACTTTGAATCTATACGTGTAATCAGCGATGATGACCAATTGCTCAGAGCACGAAGCCACGATCTTCTCTTGCAACAAACATCCACCTCCTCCTTTGATGAGATTCATGTCAGAGTCGACCTCGTCTGCTCCGTCGATTGCACAGTCCAACTATTTGTAAACAAATCAAATAAAACATCGGAATCAGACAATGAAAAGATCCATCAAAATTTACTCGAAAAAATTCTACAATTTTTCTAGAAAAAATTTCACACCGACGCAAATGTTTGTCATTTCGATTTTTTTTTTTTTAGTAGTCACCAATTATTTCGAAATACCAATAGAATAAGTATATTTTATCTGTATTATTGATTAATGAAAAAAATATATATCTATTTTAGTATCAAATTGGTGGATAGCGAAATTGGTGGATAAATTACTTTCGGATTTCTCTCGAGATCCCCTAGTATCAGATGATTGTTGAGAATAAGTTGTTTAGCTTGAAACGATGTTGGAATGCAGATTACATTTAATTTCTCTTCCTGTACCCTTTCGGCTGAAAATGAACGATACGTTCGGTTAAATAAAACGGCTAACGAAGCAGCTGATTAGAGAATCGTGAGGCGAAATATTACGTCGATAAGATATAACGTGATGGAGGCGGTAGTTCAAGGAATAATCTTGACAGTTTTAGCAGATACTTAACGAAGAAGCTTTTTCCAATGAACTTGCAAAGTTGCCAATTATTTCTTATCGAAAAAGTAGTTCGAAAACAGCGGAAAAGTTACCGCACCGCCATCTACGCATCCGCCATGATGAAAGTGTATTTTTCATCCATTTCAAATGCCCCGATATAGTTCATCAGTAAATTAGAAAATTTGGAGGGAAAATGTGCGACAAATGTTTTCATTACCCAGTCGATGAACAGCGTAAACTACGGTCGAACCACTGCCGATTCCCACAATGCTGTTATCCTGTGAACGATTACGGAATTTTATAATCCCGGTGAAAACGCCGGTAATCATGCAAACATAACCTCGAAATATACCAAACAGAGTAAACGAATTGAGTAAACTTTCGGTAGTCCACCTTAACGTATTCGTCGACGGCCTTGTAAGCGGCGACTTTTTTTGCACTTTCTAGAGGGCCCATTTTTACTGAGATTCTCGGATGTCCACAGATACTTCGAGCCACGAAATAATGATAGAAGCACGTTGTTCTTGATACTACTACTACTGATTTGAGTAACATTAATGTATGTGTGATCAACGCATGTATCCATATAGTCGATAGCGCGAACGAAAATTACGCCACAAGGGGGGAGAGGAGCAGGAATCATCAAACTTTGCGGTTGACCCGGCTCTCGATAACGAGTTTACTTTTTATCTTCTTTTTCATTAGAATTTGCGATAAAAAGTTTTTTGCCTAGCTTCGGTAAATGAACGACCAATGGATGAACTAATGACACTAACACTCGGGACGATATTTTGATCGTCACCCAAAATTGAGCCCGCCCTTTAGATTGCGCGAGCGCGAAAGGAAAATGACCAAAAAGCGTATCCGCTTTCTGGTCAGCATACTTGTTTTCGTGAAGCCAAAATAAAAGTTTCAGCTATCCTTTCATAAACAAAGCACACAGCGTGAAATTCGGGTCTTGAAAAATATATATTATTTCAAAAATGTATAATAATCGATAAGTGTGAAATTCGCATTATCGATATCAAAAAGCCGGTAAAATTCGTCGAACAGTCTGAAGCAATCAGCTGATTCTGCGGCATATGTAACGTTTACAGCCTACGAGTTGTTCCGTCGTGCTGAGGCTGAGGCGCATGCGCCACGTGTATTGCGATCTTCTCAATGTGCTAACCGTGCGCTATATTGAAAAGTATATATATAAAAAAGAAGTATGTAGGTTGACGCCTTTCTCTTCTGAGATTCCCGATGGAAGCAAGTAGTAGTAGGAAGCAGCAAAATAACGTTTGTTTAGAATAACGACGATGAGGCAGTCTTCCTCGTATGCCTAGTCGAGAAAGTGGCCTTATTTTAAATGAAACGAGCGTACGCGAGATTAAAAAAAAACCTGGTTTTGCGTGGCATTATCGTGAAAACGACAATCGTCGCATATATCACCGGCGACATGTATACGATTTTTGATAAAATTGTATGATTTCCACCAAATACTTCTCCATTAACATTATGCAAAATCATAAAGATTAAAAACCTCGATCGTTTCACATTCTACGTTTGTTCAAAATTAAGAAGACATCGTGAAAAGTGGAAATAACTACAGTGATTACCGGTTGTTTACGTTTGCATTGTTTCAAAACGTCATGTGCACAGAGCGAGTATATCGTTTGTGAGAATTTAAACAAAAAGACTGGTTTTCGTCGCGCTATCTTTGAGCATATCAGATAATCAATTACCCTTATATAAACGACGTTCACTCCTTGGGTATAAATGTTTAAAACAAAATCCTGTGTCCATTCGAATAAATCTCAATATTCGAAAAAGAATCAAATGAATATGAAACATATTTACTAATCGTCCTTTGACAAGAAAAAACTTGTGGATGGAAAATTAGTTTTGTAATAAAATCCAATCGATTCTATTATATTTATGATGGAAATTAAAAAAAGATCGACCATCTCTACGAGAGAGAATACGAGTTCAGTGGAAACAGTAGAAAATGGAAAAGAAAAAAATTCAAAACTTGTTTTTGTTATATTTTATTCATTGATTTTGGATCTACTGGCTTTTACAATGATTTTGCCATTGTTGCCTGCACTTTTGGAACATTACAAAGAATTTGATCACGATGGAGGTTTATACAAGTGGGTTTTGGACAAAATTCAATTGATTCAAGTTTATATCGACGCTCCAGAAAGATTCAGCTCCGTACTATTTGGTGGTAAGTTTATTAAAGTCTTGAGTTTCTCAATTTGAAACTTAATGCACATTACAACTTTCCAATAAAGTTGTGAATCATTTTCCAATATTCGTTAATAGGGTAAAGAAATTTTACTTGTTTTTATTGCAGAATTTTGAAACAAATTTTGTGAGTCACATAAATCCGAGCAGAGAGTGGTATTTCAATATTTATTATTGCAGATTGAAACTTCCAAACTCGGTTAAAGTTTAATGGAGAATTTTCATCCAAGAATTCAATTTTCTTAAAAATCTCAACTAAGAATTTGCATGAGACTGATAGAAATAAAAAAAATAAAAAATAATGATATAGTGTTGTAAGATTAATAAAGTGTTGATCCCCTTTGCAGGTTTCTTGGGATCCATGTACAGTTTTCTTCAATTTGTGGGCATGCCCATTGTGGGAGCTTTGTCCGACGTGTATGGAAGAAAACCTTTGATGATTTTGTGTCTCTGGGGCATAGCTTTGTCATATCTGCTCTGGGCACTATCACATAATTTCGCGATCTTCGTCTTGGCTCGATTTGTCGGTGGTATCAGCAAGGGCAACATCAGCTTATCCATGGCCATCATTAGCGACGTAACCTCGGAAAAAACTCGAGGAAAATCGATGGTAGACACGATAAAATTTATTCATAGAATGAACACGAATTTTGACAGTATCAATAAAAAAATTTGAAAAATCTGTGCTGAGTAAAAAATTGCAGTTTATTCGCGATTTGAAAAAAAAGAATCTCTCCTCTTCAAGGCTCTCGTGGGGATCGCATTCTCCATAGGATTCGTCATAGGACCAATGATCGGCGTTATATTCTCACGATTTTCGGGGAGCAGCTCACGTGCCGAATACTGGTACATTTATCCAGCTATTTTCGCCTTTCTCCTTGCCCTAAGCGATCTTGCTTACGTTGCCTTTTGTCTCGAAGAAACTTTGCCACCGGAAAGGAGAGCGAAATCTTTGAGACGCGGCGTTTCAGGAGCTATTTCTTACATCAATCCCATCGACTTGTTCCAATTCAATGGAGTCAATGCTCTTGCTAATGAAGGTGAGAAATTATGAGAAATTTTTATTACTCAAAATACGACTAGAGATAATTAGAGGCAAAACATTACCGTGGAAAAAGAAATAATACGGATACGACCATGAATTTTCGGGAATAAAATCCCATTTTCATTTTCAGAATTGCAGACTCTCAGGACCCTTGGACGTTCGTACTTTCTCTATCTGTTCATCTACAGTGGCCTGGAATTCACTTTGACATTTTTGACTCATCATACGTTCGGCTTTACAAGCATGCAACAGGGTTGGATGTTCCTTGGAATCGGTTTGACCATGGCGACGTTGCAAGGTCATTTTGTGCGACGAATACCCGCTGAGAAGACGAAATTTTTTGCCGAATTGGTTAGTTGTAAATTAGACCGTTCACCCACTTTGAAAATCCATATTTTCCAAAAAATAACGTTATTCTCTAGACTGACAATTAATTCCCGTTTTCGTAGGGCCTGTGGCTTGTTATACCAGCGTTTGTGTTCATTGGAATTGCGTCTGGCTTGACATCTTTATACCTCGGTGTTTTCATCTTCTCCGTGTGTAAGTACAACAAGGAAAAATACAGCCCACGTTCTTCATTTTTGTAAAACAGCAAAAAATCCAATCTGATAAAAATGCTAGCGCTCTCTTAGACAAAATGAAAAATATGTAAAGTTTTATTCATTATAAAAATTCCATCCAAACGAGATTTTATTGTCCAAGTTTTTTCATCAAACAAGTTTAACAAGAAAAATTGAAAAGCAATTTCCATCCTGAAACTCCACTTTAACGAAAAATGTTATTTTCCACTTTTTACAATTTCTCATAATTGTGACAGATAATTCTGACATTAATGGTTAAATTTCATACTAATTGCATGAACAGCATTCACAACTTTTGAAAAAATTTGTTCAGTGAATTCTACAAAAATTATTCGTGAGGAATTGAATGCGTGTGTTGATGAGCAAAGACTGAATCTCTTTGGATTGAAAATTATTTTACAGCTACGGCATTGGCAGTGACGTGCATGATGACTTTGGTAACGAGGGTCGGTCCTGAAAATCAGAAAGGCACGATAACAGGAATTTTCCGGTCGCTTGGAGCATTGGCTCGTGCCTGTGGTCCCATCGTAGCTTCGATAGGTCAGTAGAAAACTACGACTCATATAATGTTCTCATTCCTCCAGAGCTCATTGAATAACACAAATCAATTTTCTATGTTTTCCAATGAAATTACAGCATTTTGGAGCATTGGAAGTTCTACGACGTATCTCATCGGTGCCTTCGTCCTCGTTTTCCCTCCTATAATTCTTCGAAGCATCAAAGAATTCGAAGCAGCCAAATCTTGACTGAATTTCCGTTGAAAATCAAAGAAAGTATTTTTATTCAAGGCTATTGTTCGTTACAAAAATCAGAAATTTAACTTTTGTACTTTACGCAGTATGATCAGTCCTTCCTGCTGCAAAGCTCACGCGTCGATGTATAGTATTAATCGTTATAAGCTTTAAGTATAAATTGTATTTGGTTCAATCCAGATTTATATATTCATTATATTTATACAAATTTTTGATAAAAAAACTTTACCCAAATTTTTCAAAACGTACTCTTACTGAAATAAAAAGTTGATTAAACGACTGCTTCTTTTTTATCTTCGTTCTGATTTGCGCTGAGACTTGAACCGTGTAAAATATCTCTAGGATATTTCACAAAACAGAATGTTCATTACTTCGACTTTGATTAACGAGCACAAAGTTTTCCGATGACTTGAAGTATGTCATGATATTTTTGAGAACGTTTTCCCATCGTCGATATATTTAGTGCATATTTTTTCAAAGATTCTATAAAAGCGATTATAGAGGAATGATATGGAATTACTATCCAACTCCTAGAGAATCGTTCAGCGGATTTCGTATATTTTTCAGAAATTATTCAGAGCAAGGATGTATAGATTGTACGCTCTTTATATAAATTCAAGCACTATACACCGATATTCACAAGTCTATGATAAAAGAAAACGTAAGTTTTAATTTTTATGCGTGGGATGGCGACGAATTTCTCTTTCCATGGACGATGCATCGAAAATACACAAGTTTTGGAAATTAAATTATCCCGCCATGCTGACAGTGCCGCGATCTGGCGGCGAGTTGTATCGGAAACAACGAATGATAGCGCTTCAAGCGGTCAACGATGACTTTGCATCATGACGAATCGGGGTCTATATTGTACCGTTCCCTTCTGGCTGGCAATTCATGCTATAGATATAAGCAACGTCTACAAAGGCTCTTGCGGGAGCAAATTATGGCATTGTTTCTTATTAGAATCGGGAGTGCACGGTTCGGAAATTCTCAGTTACGTTACTACAGCAACTGCCTGAACATGAAGGTGAATTAAAGCTCGTAGAATTATTACTTTATCACGTATTTAAACGATCAAGTTTGACGAGTATCCGGAAATATGGATTTCCAGAATATTTCTTGTAAAATACACTCTTGATATACATCGGCCCGTAATTCGTGATCCTTGGCTTTTCGGAATTTGCGCGACTAAGTGTCGACAGAGCGGGGCAAGCGAGAGGGGACATTCTTCGATATTGCTCCGTTTTGCACGAAAACATCGCGAATATAAAATGTTTCTACATTGATTCTAAAGAATTCCTTTCAAGTTGAATTTTTATTCTTTCTTTCCCAATCGCAATCCCATTAACCTAACTGTTTCGACCAAAAAGTGTTGCACCAAAATTATCTCATATGGGCGAATAGTGAGCAAAATTCGGCATATCCGCTTATTTATTACTCCGAGATACGAGTCCCTAATTTTACGATTTTCCTACCGATATTCTACGTTAATATTTGTATCCCAATTTCATTGTATTCCAAAAAAAGTTGATACACCATAAATGTGCATAGCAGAGTAAGGAAAATCCGATAAAATTCCGATTTCTATCCGGAATATAAAAAATACTCACTTCCAATAAATTCAATCCTAATTCCACTGATCTCAGCACACACATGTCTGCTTAGCTTTTCCATATTTTAAGGTTACTTCAAGATTGCACAAAACTGTTTCCAAAGTCAACGAAATCCACAAATTCTTATTGCTCTCTCTATACCATAACTTTTCAATTTGCAGAAAGGATTAGTTCTTGGAGTTTACGAGTCAGAGGGTAAAGATTCTCTTACCCTTACACCTGCAGCAACAGCGTACAACAATCTTGTCGGGGGAAAACTACTGACGAACATTACTCTGTAAGTTCCCTTAAGGCTATTGGCTCTCTTCTCACCATTATTTTTCCATTGAATATCTCATCAAAACCTTTCTCTCTCTTTAGCGAATAATTTACTATCTCCAACACACATTTGTTCTTGTCTGGTTACGTATTTTTGTTCTGTATGCGTTAATAATATGCACCAATCTTGTAACATATCGCTGGGCCATAAGACACCTGTCGATAGATGAATCTCTGTTTGCATTAAGAAACATAAATTGGCGTCACATTGAAGAAGATAAGAGCGTGTGGTACAAAGCCGAGAAGCCTTTCGGCATGAAAATCTTTATCTTTAGTAATTTGTAACGAGTTTGAAGCTCGTGGAGATCCGACTGGTAAACAGTGTACCAAGCGGGGTCATTAACATTTTAGTAACAAAGGAAATCTCAACAAAAAATTTGTTCATTTGACTCACCGAGGAGACAACAATTATCGGACTCTCGATTAATCATTCGGTTGCAAGTGTATGACGTTTGTAAATATTTGGTCAGCACGTTATCGAGAATGTTTTATTTATCTTCATAACATAATCAACTATGCAAACGTATTAGCGTGTTGGATAAACAGGTTTATTCAAATTGCACTTTCCCTATTGATGTGAAATGCGTCTGTTTGTACTCAGCGGCACTAAACTTAGCCTTGTTATGATTTTTCCTCGTCATTAAGTTATTTATTTGTCTACATAATTCCATTGGAATTCTGGCCGTTGAAGCAGTGATTTTTATTTTCTTGGAACGGTATTTTCATGGGTTTTTTTTACGATCTGTGGATAAATGTGAAACAGGTAGTTGATAAAAATATTCGATAATTCTTATGGAACAGTTCGCAGTTTAAGAGTTTTGTCAATTACTTTTATGTTGTAACGTTCATTATGATGATAACACGACGATTTTCGCGGATGTCAAGTCACAGAGTTCAATGAATTTTCAATGGTTTTAGATTTGCATGGAGAAAACTTGATTTTTCTTGACAAACAGAATTCTACGTCAAAATTGAAACTCGATAGCTTGTTTAAAGTTCAAAATGCGTTGATAAGAGTGTAGAAAAGAAATCTGGCAAAATCTAAACTCCGGAATGTTAGATAATAAATGAATTAGTTTTCAAAGTGAAGAAAAAAAGAGCGTGGTTGGGCGGCGCGGAAAAGAGGCGGAATGGCAGAATAAGATTGAAACCCGAGCATGTCGATAAATATGAAAAAAAGAAAAGAAACGAAGCGAGAGCATAGTTTTTTATTTCCAGCCTGAAACAATTTTTATAATGCTGTCTGAGCTTGATTCAAACACAAACAAATTATTCATACAAAATATATGTGTACATGGTATTTTTCTTCTTTTTCTCGTACGTCATCTATTGTACGCAATTTTCTTCAATTTTCACGTCTGAATCAAATATCGGAAAAAAATTGATAAAAAAAAGAAATTTGTCTAATTTCGTAGCGAGAAAATCTCGCACCGAAAAATCTCCTTCTCGAGAGAGCTCACTAGCATTATTTTGATTGTTTCAGGAGAGGCTAACAGAATCTCGGCCTATACAGATCGCGATAGGGAAAGACATAGGTCCCATTCTCTTCTCTCTATATTCCCAAAAGACCCTCGCTCATCCTCGTAGCCCGAGAGCATTGCCCCATATAGGGAGAATTCTGTCCGCTAATTCGAATCGAAGATTGCAACGAAAGTTTAACATCGATACGACGGCTACGCGCGTTCGGCGTGGCACAAAAAAACAAAAAAGATAAAAACATTCACGCGCAGTGAATTTAAGCGAAGAGCCTAACGAAACGAGAGGTTCCATTATTTTTTCACACTGATAAGCAGCCTCGAGTGATTGATAAGAAGAAATAAATACCTTGGGGCAAAAAAATAAACGTATATATATATATATATATATACATTCAACAGCCTTGAAGTTCGAGAAGAAAATCTGATTGCAATAAGAAGAGTAAACTCGAATGATGGCGGGCGCGGCCGGAGGTGGCGGCCCGAGCAGCGGGCCAGGGAGCAGCGGTGGAACGCCAACGGGAAAACGTCATCTACCATCGGCGAATGTTCTGCACGGAATCAGCGGAACTCTCGAAGATAAGAACAACGATTATTTATGTCCCATATGTTTCGAGCTCATATACGAGGCGCACATCACACGCTGCGGGCACACATTTTGTTATCGTTGCATAGAGAAATCTCTGCAAACGAACGGCCGCTGTCCAAAGTGTAGTTTCACTCTAAGCCAGCAGGATATATTTCCAAACTTTTTGCTGAACGAGCTGGTCTCCAAATACAAAACCCGGATAAAAGGTTTAGCCGAATTGTCGAATCAGCACGTTGGCGATGGTGCTACAATGGTCGGTGGACAGAGCAGCGACCATCACGCTTTGCCACAGTCCGATGGTCTGAGAAATCTACTGACAGCCGAGAGCGCTTATTTGACTTTACCGGACGTCAATGTCATGCTCGAAGTATTGACGCAAAGAAAATTGCTTCTCGAGGCTGAAACTTGCGCCGCTCAGAACAAACTGTTGCACGAATTTCTCAAGCATCTCCTGATGCAGAAAGAGGAGCAAAGGAATCAATTACAACGAGAAGTATCGCTGATCAAACGCGACATGGAAGAAGTCGAGAAAATTCTTCTCGACGTGCAGAGCAAATGCCCAAGAATCGAGGATCTTCGTGGAACGAGCGAGAACGAAACATCTCAAATGTCAGCAATAAGACGGGAGATGATTGATCTCATCGACATTATAGACTCGAACATGGTGAAGGACGGTGGGGCTGAGGTTGACCGTGGCGTCAACAACGCGACGCCTGGAGCGAATCAAACGAAAGAAGCTTTTGGCAATAGTTCGCAGAAGCAGTCCAAGTATTCGATAGTCTCGACTCTTGCGGTCCGGAGGAAACGGATGCACGCGCATTTCGATGATTTCGTCCAATGTTACTTTGACTTTCGGGCGAAGGATCTTCTCTTTGGCAATCAAAAATCACAGACCCAAATGGACACGACTCACGGTGGCAACACCGGCTTGGATTTCTTCCGAGAAAATCTCGTCAAATTTTCACGCTACAATTCCCTCAGACCAATGGCCACGCTCAATTATTCTTCGGACATTTTCAACAACTCGACTATCGTGTCGAGCATCGAATTTGACAAAGACAATGAATTCTTCGCAATCGCTGGTGTTACCAAGCGCATTAAAGTTTTCGATTACGGGGCGGTTATTCGTGACACGGTCGATATTCATTATCCATGTGTCGAGATGGTATCGAGCTCCAAAATATCTTGCGTCTCGTGGAATTCTTATCACAAAGGTATGCTCGCTTCCTCCGATTACGAGGGAACCGTTACCGTATGGGACGCGACAACGGGTCAACGTACAAAAGCCTTTCAGGAGCACGAGAAGAGATGTTGGTCGGTAGATTTCAATGACGTTGACACGCGTCTTATAGCCTCCGGTTCCGACGATGCTAGAGTCAAATTATGGTCATTGAATATCGATCATTCAGTCGCTTCTCTGGAAGCCAAAGCGAACGTTTGCTGCGTCAAATTCAATCCTCGCAGCTCGTGTCATTTGGCTTTCGGTTCGGCGGACCATTGCGTACATTACTACGATCTCCGGAACATGAAAGAGGCTTTGTGCATCTTCAAAGGACATCGCAAAGCTGTCTCTTACGTTAAATTCATAAATAGGGAAGAAATAGTCTCTGCGAGCACTGACTCTCAGCTCAAAATGTGGAATATCAACAATCCACACTGTTTACGATCCTTCGTCGGTCATGTAAATGATAAAAATTTCGTTGGTCTCGCTACCGACGGAGACTACGTCGCTTGTGGCTCCGAAAACAATGCGCTTTATGTTTATTACAAAGGACTTACCAAACAATTGTTCACTTATAAATTCGACGCTGTTAGAAGTGTCCTCGAATTGCAGGAGAGACGAGAAGAGGATCTCAATGAATTTGTCTCAGCAGTCTGCTGGCGTCAAATGTCAAACGTCGTGGTGGCTGCTAATTCTCAAGGAATCATTAAGATCCTTGAACTTGTTTGAAAAAACTGCTACACTACTTTCCTTTTTTTTAATTTTATTTCTTACGTTTCATCGTTAAGATACACGAATATTAGCGCGAAGTATTTCCGTCGAGGTGTCATGGCCTTTTTGAAAATTCTCCAATCAATCGTTAGGATTTACTTCTCGTTCTTTCTGTGGAAAAAGCGGAGTTTTCCATCGATCAAAAATGGCAATCCATCGAAATATTACGTATTGATAATAATTCTCTCATTTTTAATCTGAAATCAAAAGAAATTGCACCTCGATTTTCCTTTCGTTTTAATCAGAGTAGATTTAATTTTTCACGCATTTTCTTTCCAATTTTTATTCGACATGGAATTAAGAAAACTTAGTGTAAATAATTTTTTTTTTTTTTCATTTTTCAATCTCGTAAGAGCACTGGTTCAACGTTTTGTCTATGCACAACGTTCCACGGTTGAAAAATCTTCGAGAAAAGAGAGACCGAGAATTTCGCACTGACAGAGCCAGTTTTGCGCAATTGATTAAACTCAAAGATTGGTTGTGAACAGCGTCGTGAAATCCACTCGACTAGAGATGAGAATCAAAGTAAATTTGTAAACGTCGTCGGTAACGGTGACAGAAAAATGCTACGAACTAATGTACACACCGATCCACACTGCAACGGTATGGACATGTAAGATAGAGGAGAAGAAAGAAAAAATAAAAAGATTATCGAGTTGTTCGCTCTTTAAGATTAGAAAAACGTAAATTTAAGTTAGAATTACAAATTTGTGCCAATGTGTAGATAAACAAGATGGACGAGACAGCTTTATTGTGGCTTATTGCGCGGACGAAAATTTAATCGTTGGTTTTTTTTTTCTTTCCTTAATGAAAAATGATTATTTTGAAAAACAACGCCAAGACAGGAGTATTGTGAGACGTGCAAAGTTCCTTCACAGTCGAAACGATCCAAGAAATTTGTCACTTTGCGTTTTTAGTTTTGGGAATCATAAAGTTGAATCTCGCGATTTATTGCTTCATAACTCTCCTTCTCAAAAACTGTAGCATTCGTGTCACACATCAGCAGAGACGAGTATGAAAAGGAATTTTCAAACGTTTCTGCCCGTTGTGTTCGTTACCTAGAGTGCACAAGATCTATTTTATGAGAACCAAGAATACAAGTGTTAATTAACCTTTTTACGGTCAAGGCAATCGTCCAAGGGAAAATCATAACGAAATACGGTCCTTGATTAACGTTTTCTATGTTTCATCTTTTTCCTTTGCTCTGCAAACGGCTGTAATCATAGTAAATTATTCATGAGTCTGAAATTTGCATCGACACAGTGCCACGAAATGAAAAAAATAAATAAAATTTTTTAAAAATGATTCGTCACTTTTTTATTTTCCGAATTCATTCGTGAGGTCAAAAAAGGGAAAAGGCAAATTAAGAAAAGAAAATTCGAAAAAAGTGACGAATAATTTTCTTTTTTTTTCATTTCGTGGCATTGCGTCGATGCAGACTTCAGGCTCATCATTATTCCTTGTGGAATTGGTCATTGTATTATTGAGTTGAAAACGAAATCGATTCTCAGCGATACACATAGGAGAAAAAAAAACAATGCAAAAGTGGGTGAAATGAAATTCTGAGATTAAATCTTAAGAATAGTATATTTTTAGAGAGTATTTGAAAACATACACACATACACGCAATTGCAATCGACTCAACCTATTTGATGTCCAAAGGAACCTAGAGACAAATGTTGTAATTAATAAATTTAAGGAATTGGTGTCTATAAGAAAATAAAAATATACAAAATTATCGGTTCAATTGAAAACATGGTTTAACCTTCATTAATGTTTGTCCTGTCCACTTTTTTAACCATTTTTCACGGTCACATTGTTTAAATCGGTATCACAGCGCTGGTCCAAAGTTGAAGGTCGCCGAAACTCGCGTCTTTTGGGGACTCGGAGATGACGAGCATGTTGGAGTTGCGGTCGTTGGATTGGGCAAACAGAATACCGGCTTCAACGAGCTCGAGGAAATTCATGAAGGAAAAGAAAATGTTCGTGAGGCTGCTGGAGGTAATCAACAAATTTTCAAAAATTACGTTCACAACTTTCCTTTTTCTTTCATTCTTTTGTAAAAAAAAAAATTCATTTTCTTTTTCCTGGGGATGATTTTTTTATAAAAATGTTTGTTTAATTACCGAAGCCGGTTGCCGGGCTTTGGATTCCGTCGACATAAAGGACATCAAGGTGGAACCCCTAGGCGATGCTGAAGCTGCGGCCGAAGGAGCGTATCTTGGCTCGTGGATCTTCCAAGAGTTCAAGAACAAGGACAAGCAAAAGAAATTGCCCACCGTCTCGTTGTACGGCCAAGAAGGAGCGTGAGTAAAAAATCTCCTCAACTTCTTCAATTGTCCCTTCGATAAAAAATTCACTTCTCTCTTCCCAAAGTCGTCGCAATGTTTTTTTATTTTTTCTTCAAAAGCACAGTAATTTTTCAATTTCTATATAAATTTATACAAAACATGGATGAAAGCATCACAATTTCATTTCCTGTCCAATGGTAACAATGAGAATTGAAATATTCCAATGAGTGGAGAAAGAAACGAATTACCAGCTGGAACATAAAAATGATGGATCTCTCCTTAATGTCCAATTTCGTGAAATTGAAGTGAATAAAAAGTACTGCGAATAAAGTGAATAAAGGTACACTCGTTTATATAAAAGAAAGTAAAGTCTTTCGTCGAAAATCATGAAAAATCACAATTCCAATGACTCTGAACGTTTTTACGTAAATTTCGATTGATATTGTTATTTTTGTGGTCCTGAAATATTTCAGGGAAGCTTGGAAAGTCGGCAAGATAAAAGCCGATGCTCAAAATTGGGCACGTAAATTGACTGACACGCCAGCGAATATAATGACGCCAACGGCATTCTGCAACGAAGTTTCGACGGTTTTGAAGGGGTTGGGAGTCGAAGTAACAGTTCGGGACAAAGCATGGGCTGAGGAGAAGAAAATGGGCTCGTTTTTGAGCGTCTCGAGAGGCAGTGCCGAGCCACCGAAATTCTTGGAGATTCATTACAACGGAACTGGCAATAGCGCAGCAGTCCCGATAGCATTTGTAGGCAAAGGCGTGACCTTCGACGCTGGTGGTATAAGCATAAAACCCGCGGCTGCCATGGACGAGATGAGAGGTGATATGGGCGGCGCTGCATGCGTCGTTTCATCGATAAAAGCTGCTGCCGAATTGAAGCTCAAAGTCCGCATAGTCGGACTGATACCGTTGACGGAAAACTTGCCTTCGGGTACAGCGACCAAGCCAGGTGATCTGGTCGTAGCGATGAATGGAAAAACGATAATCGTTGATAATACCGACGCCGAAGGTCGCCTCATTCTCGCCGATGCGCTTTGCTACGCCGAAGAATTCAAGCCACGCTTTATCTTGGACATTGCTACACTTACCGGTGCCATGGGCATCGCACTCGGTGGCGCAGCTTCCGGTGTCTTCACCAATAGCAATGAAATGTGGAAAGTCATCCAGACCGCTGGAATCGGAACGGGTGACCGTGTCTGGAGATTCCCATTGTGGCAACATTATCACGACAAAATGACGAGTAAGTTTTATTATCATTTATCGACTCTCGTTAAAGTTTGAGACTCGACAAAGCATTTTTCTATAAGTTCAACAAAAAACTAGACAACCTGCTAAATTGATTTCGTGCCAATATTTTTGAGAATTTCTATGAAGACGAAGCAAAGTTTGTATGAAAAAAAAGGAAAATTTTGCTAATTTTGTTAGGATATTATTTCCTGGCTTAATTAATACTCAATTGTGTAATTTTTGCAGAAACTGTGAAAGCTGCAGATTTGAATAATATCAGCCGACGCAAGGGTGGCGGTTCTTGTACCGCAGCTGGTTTCTTGAAGGAATTTGTTAAAACCGAAAGGCCTTGGCTTCATGTGGATATCGCAGGTGTATCGGGACCAAACAACGACGACGCTGCGTCAAATTATCTTGCTCCTGGAATGACCGGACGACCGACTCGTACCCTCATCCAGATGTTGCAATCCCAGCAGTGCTAGATTCTCCCAATTATTCCAAAGATTGTGCATTTATAAGTAGACAACGCCGTGGGTCGTGTGTGTGAGTGTGTTAAATCGAAAAGAAAACGATTCTTCTCATATTGCCCACCGCATGTATATTTACGTTGCCAACTATCTACACAAGGAAGTCCGAGGATCCAAACGATTGATTCCATTTTTCTTTTTTTCTTTTTAACACCCTATATTTTTGTTTTGCATCTTTTCATAACAACAGTGCACGAGAAAAGTTTTAACTGTCGTATCTATGAAATTCTTCCTCCTTGTACAGCTATGATTCTTACTAATGATTTTGTTTTCTACCAAACGTTACCAATCAAGTGGCTTCACGGGGCCTTTTATACGTTTGAATGGCTTCTGTCTAGCGCCCATTCAAGTTTCTACGACGCTTTATACGATTATGAAAAAATTTAATATCGATATATCGAAATGAGATTAAAAAAAGTTGAAAACATGCAATATCGGCGTTGTACAGGACGAGAGAGAGATGGACAGAGGAGCGGGTAACATTTACAGCCTATCCATGTAAAAAATGGGTGTACTAAGAGGAAGAGAATGCGATCGTCCATCGCTATGATAATAACAACAATAATAATCCGTTTTACCCAAATTTAATAAATGTTCACATGTTTTATTCCATTTTTTTTTCGCCATTTCCCGACGGCGTCGCAATTTCGGTCACTCCCAACCGTCTTCATTATTACTATTTATCCTCAATACGACTTACACTTAATGCACTTAATACTATTCGCTCGCGCGATCATTAGCCTACAAAAATAATTACAAATATTTGGAAAATTGATTTCTTTTCCAGAAACGAAAAATATCATCGAAGCGTCGAAAAAAGACTCTGACGCTTCCATTTACTTATGTACACATTGCAGCGGTTTTTTTTTGTACTCTCGGTCGACTCCAGCTCGACTTGTCAGAGAATAACTGCTAAAAATATTCACTCTTCGGAGGAATCGTCGATTGTTTTGGGGAGCAAGGAAATTCTCGACTACCAAGAAGAAATTTTGGTAACAAAGGAAATAAACCCTCTACGATCATTCCTTCTCTCGTGTAGCCGAGTGCCGAACTGTGTTCCCATAAGCGACCGTGATACCCTGAATATTCTCCGGTATAATATGAGTTGAGGAAAAAAAATATTCCTTCGGCTCGGCTTGGTCGACGAAGTGTCTATTGCTGTTTTCATCATTAGGAAATTGTGACGATTGAACAATAAAAGGAAAGACAATGATTTGAGTGCAATAGCTTGAAGTAAAACAGGAAATCGATAGAACGATTCATCGAAGGGGAAAGAGAATACGTCGGAAAAATGGGAGAAGCAAAGAAAGGCTATCGGGTCAATGTAAACATATCCTATTCGATCGCGAAACCCATATCCCAATTCAAGTTCCAGGAACTAGCAAGGAAAACCTCCTCGTCATTTAAGGCGACATATGCACTTAGAAAACTTCAATATGATGCACTATCTTTTTTTTCCTTTTTGTTATAGGACGAATCCAAGATTCTGATCGTTAAAAACGAATATTTTACGAAACTGTTACGATTTTTTTGTTTCCATTTGTAAAATCAAGAAAAATCACGAATTCATTGAATCATCAATATTGCTTATTCAAAGCAAAGGATCGACCGGTTTTCGCAAATTGGTGAACACCAATTTTTGCGATTACAGCCACGCGACTGAAATGAGAAAAAAGAATCAGTTAAATTTTTTAAAATTTAAATTCGACCGCAGATAAATTCTCGCCCAATTCATTCAAAATCTTCTCAAAAAATGAATGAATCTTAAAGACTTTTGGTCACTATTTCTAAGTGTCTATGTCTTCCTAAAATAATAGGAAGGCTGATTTACGTTTTTGGTCCTGAAAGTTTATGGGAAAAGTTAGGAATGTCAAGGGCATTGGTACTCGTTGTTTTCTCACAATTCCATTCGGCCAGATCGTTGTCACACTCGTGGATAATAATTCCGAGTAAATCGACGATAAAGAATGAGGGAGTAGTGGGATAGTTTTGAAGGTGCAAAAAAACGAAGAGAGAAAGCAATTCGTTTGTCAAAGGAAGGGAAAAGGGAAGCGGAATAGGCAAAAATAAAAGAGAAGAAAACTTGAGCAGCCGCGGAAAAAAATGCAACTTATGTGCAAGGGGGTTGGGGCTGCTGCTGTTGCGAGGGAAGAGGAGAGACGACGGCCGCTGCGGCTGCAGCTGCAGCTGCAGCAGCGGCATAAGATGAAGGATCGGATGGATCGAGAATGGGCGATGGGGGTGGCAATCCGCCACCGTTACCACGACCTCTACCTCGACCTCTACCACGACCGCGTCCCCGCCCCCTCCCCCTTGCGCGTCAACTTCGCCTCTCCGGCATCCCTATATTGCTCGTTGTCTTTTCCAAAAATGCCAATGGACCCTGTAACGATCCGCTTCCAACAGCACCAACCGGAAATCCTGCGGCTCCTCTACCACCACCGGTTACTCCGACACCACCGCCTTGGCCCATGAACATTCCTTGCTGTCCAACACCCACACCTTGAAGATTCGACTGTTGTGGTGTGCCACCAGCCCCTTGCTGTACCTGCAAGGTCAAGTCGTACGACAAATCTGAGATACCGTTTTTTTTTTCATTTCTTCTATTTTCCTCCTAGAAAAATATCTTTTTCTCGAGGGTTGACCGACACGTAAAAGAGAAACTGTTCATATTATTTTTTAGCATTTCAATAAAAATCAAAATAAATTTGAAACAACTTTTTTTTCACGGTAGATAAAAAAAAAAGGAAGATTGGCCAAGGATCCCAGTTATCGTTGCATTCTCATCGAAAATCCTATTCGTGAAAATTTTCCTTATGTTTTGCCTACAAAATTAATACTTTTATGAACGCCTGCCAGGAATTTCTGTCCGTGGATTATTCCCTGAAGGCCCTTTTTGTTAAATAATAATTAAATTTATAATCACCGCGGTCGAATCATTTACACAAACAAAATGGCAACTCAAGAATTCATGATTTTCTAACTTGCTCCAAAAACTCTGTACTATAATGATAACCTCTGATAGAAAGAGAAGATGGAATATTTCAATTATTCGGATATTGTCGTCGATTAAAAAAATCATGATTATAAATTATATCACGGTCGATTTCCATAGCGGACATTTCAAATATTTGAAAAATCGCGCGAAATATTATAATTAGATTGATTAGATGGTTTTACTTGGTCTCGAGGCGATTACAATTCGTATGAAAATCTGGGAAAGCGAAACGCAGCCACGTCGAGGAAATATTGGAAAGGACAACTTGGAAAAGGTGGATGAAAGAAAGCACAATGATTCACCATGATCAAAGACCTTTATTCTACAGACAATCTACTCGCAAGTAAATAAAAATTTGATGTGAAAAAAAAATAATAGTGAGAACGATTTTCTGTAATTCTACTCGAATATACGTTGACGATTGGGACGAGAAGTGTTTTCCACGCCAAACAAAGTTTCCAAAGGTTTCATTGACTACTAGTAAAATTCTATTAGCAAAAAATGCTAGTGACAGATCGTACAATGCTCGTCCCAAATTGCTTTAAATTCCTCGCCATGCACAGAAAAACAAAAAAATATTCATTGCTACATCATCCTGTACGCGATACCAAAAGACCTATGACTACGAGAAATGTGAAAAGAATGAGTGACAAGATAAACGAGAATAAAATACTGCAACACTTCAAAAATGATGATTTTTCCAATAAACAAAGTAAATCTGGCAGAGAAACGGAGATGGCCATGTGCGAGAATAAATTCTCTTATCAAACGACATCGTTGCATTCATTATTGCAAAGAAATTTAAAAAATCTCATTATCTATTCAATTATGCTAAATTTGATTAGAAAATCATTGAAGATTATTATTCTCAGAACATAGTTGATTTTTTTGAGAGATAAAATATTTGAAGAAAAATTAATCTCTCGTCGTTGTAAATATGCAATAAAAAGAAAAGAACGAAGAAATTGAAAAGAACCGGAAAAATCCCATGAAGCACCAAATTCGAATATTACGGATAAAAAAAAAGTCGAAAATAAAGATGAAAAGTTGAGAAAAATGAAAATCAGCAAAACGAAACAAAAGCTTAGATAGACCCATAAACCACATGGCAGTAATGATTGTAAGAGTAGGGAAAAATAAAAAACGATCAAATCAAGTTTAGGCGACGAGGTGAGTTTCGCAGTGTTTTTTTAATAGCCTCACAAGTTCCGAAGTTCGCTCCGGTATATTCTTGATTTCATTATAATTTATTATCAGATGATAAAGCTTCCACTTTTCACGTTTGTATTTGGCTAGATAATTTGTACACTTTTCCACAAATTTTGGCACCTTAGCGTACTTTTCTTCCTCAAACGACAACGAAAAATTCTAACTACGTCACAGCTCATAGGAATGAACAAAAAAATGAGCTCGAAAATTCAATTTCTATGAATATTTTTTCAACCTTTTTTCTCTCGATAAATTTGTGAAATTGGAAATTTCTGTTCAGTTCACAGATTTAGCAAATAGGACATTTTTGCAAGGCACTAATTCGACGCATCAACTACGACCATGTTCGAAAAATAATTTATCAGATCGTATGATGGAACACTGAGTAATAATTGTAATAATAATAATAAAACTTTAGACATTAAACGACTTCCAATATTCTAAGACCGTGAGGTTATTTCACGGACTTCGACGAATACTTCGATCACAGATTACTTGCTTCACCACAATATCAATTTATCTCAAGATGCATATACTCCTCGACATGCACGCATTGATTTTCGGCACTCTCACACATTTGAAAAGATATTTTGAGATACGAGTATCCGGTGACTATAATTTTAGTGTGCTTTCTTTATCTTTATAGAATCTCTAGGAACAAACATCGCGAAAACATTGAAGGTAGAGAATTAAATAAAAACAGTAAATGAAAATGATGTAAAAAAAAGAAGTCGCTTCATCTCGTGAAACGAGATTTTTACAGAGAGCTTTATCTTCAACGTGAGTAAATAAATTAACAATTTCTGTTTCAACGGACGGAAATCGGGGACCGAGTAAAAATGTTCACTTCGGGGCAGCTGTAGAAATTGTTTTGGGTCAATCTTCCCTCGAACCCCGATCTCATACATAGTGTATATATGTGAAGATATAAATTCATTTATCACGATACTATCCCAAACCTCAGCAGCACAAATCTTGTGTCCTCCAAGTAAGAACTCTCTTATTTTCTTTATAACGTTTCTCTTTTTCTTGTTTTACTGAAATACCTGTTGTTGGTGAAGCTGTTGTTGTTGCAATTGATGCTGCTGCAGTTGCTGCAATTGTTGCTGCTGCTGTTGAAGCTGTTGCTGGTGTTGGAGCAGCTGTTGTTGTTGCTGCTGTTGAGTCTGCGGCTGTTGGAGCCCCGAACCTCCTGCACCGTTTGGTCCTGGCTGACCCTGATTACCCTGATTTCCGTTTGCCAAGCCTTGAATTAAAGAAAAGAAAAAGGTATTCACTAGCCGAGTGGACCTTATAGAAACAAGTGCCTCCCTCGCTATTACGAGATTTGGATGGAAAGTGATAAATTATTATTATTCTCATGAGAAAATCAAAACTTGTATTTTATGAAAAATCGAGAAAAAAGGAAATCGTAACAATTCAATAGATATTCATAGCGAAACAAATTAGCGGTATTTTGGCTAATTAGCTGAATCCAAAACGCATTACGTGACCGAGTGTCCAATTAAAAATAAAAAGCCTGGTTTGTTCCTAAAGGATGATGGGGATTTGTACATTTTTCATGAATTATTTTTATTGTGAAAAGTATGATTTACCGTTTGGAGCTGGTCCCTGTGCAGGCGATTGAGCCCATCCCTGTAGATCGGCTAATAAATTTTGCCATACTGCTATTTTGTCGTAGTGCCGTTTGATAAGATCGTCCTTGCGAGTGAGTTCAAGTTTGAGATCGTATATGTCCTCCTTAACGACCAGTTCTGGTTTCAATGCGGACAATAGAAATCTCTTTTGAAGGAAAAATGCTTCCATCTGTCTGGCAAGGTCTATAAATCTTAGGGTGACTTGTTCTATTTCTCCTCTTGCCTCGTCCTTGTCTATCGACAAACTTCCGCCTATACTGTTGTTACCGAGACCTTCTTCTTTTGTGAGGATATTCAGGCATTGCTACGCACATCAATGTGACAGGGAATGAAACAAAAATACAGACAAAATTAAATCCTTACTCATGTGGAAGAGCTACACTGAGCCAGAACATAAAAAACTTATTTTCTCAGTTATTAACGTTACTTGAAACATCCGCGCACAATTTTCATGTGAAGTTTTTGAAGCGGTAGACTAGCCTAATCAGACACTTTTCTCTTTTTCGAGAAGGCAAAGCCGCCAGTTGAGTCGAAAACCTTGCTGCCTTACCGATATTTTGAAGGTTGGTTTTTGGCAAATATCACTCCATACTATTTTCTCAAAGAATTGACAAGCTGTTTATAATTTGTTTCAGCCGTGATGAGACGCTGGATCAAGTTACAGGAATTTTCGAAATACGGATTCTTTTGATTATCCAGTTCATGAATTATTGAGAATATTGTAATGTGCATAAGTATATGGTATGTGTGTAATAATTACTTGAAATGCCTCTTCGAACTCGTCCACCAAGTTCCCATTGCCATTAGTCGGAGTAGCCATTATTGCGAGAGGTGAGATTCAGATTTCTTTCGAAGTCCGAACAATATTTACGTCGCGAGTGAACGAAAAGGAAAATGAGGCACTAGTTTGTTCCAAAAAGATATTTATGTTGTGTATTCCTTCATAATTATATTTGAGGTTACGTTACTGCGGCGACTTTGGCAACTAAGAAAACGTGAATACTCGATTCAATTTATGTACTCAAGAAATTCTTAGAGCAGGAGTTGGGAGATTAGTAAATAATCACGATTTTATTTTTAATTATGTTTGTCAGAACGAAATTTTCCGATTTCCTATCGTGTATTGACGTTTTCTTATTTGCGGTCAGTCGCACCGGAAAACACAGATTTCCTTCAGTTCGGCGCGGCGAAACGAAAGCCGCAAGCGGACGACTAGCGTCATCTGTGCCGGAAACACAGAGTCACCTCGCGATATATCAGACAAATATACGTACGTTAGAGATATATGTATAAACGCAGTGTTAGCCGTACGATTATGAAACGATATCAGGCAGCCAGCTAGGCCCGTGTCTTGTGTGGGTTAACTCTTCAACATTTCATCCCAGCGAATAACCCCGAAATTTCGTAATCATCCATCGGCAAAGACAGATAGAGGCTCAAGATGCAGGCGAATTTATTGAATCTCGTGACCAGCACTGTCGTTAGGGTAAGTTTCAAACAGTTCCAATCAATATAAATATTATAGACGATGAATAAGGAAAAACAAATTTTGGTTATACCACCGTGTATAAAGGGTCCTCCAAACTACTGATGGCAAATTTGGACAATAATAAAAAAAAAATGGCTCTTAAGCCGTCGTGGCAGGAAGCGGGGGATAAGACGTTCGTTTCCTTAAATTAAAAACGTTTGAATATTTTTTTGTGTACTCAGTCCGGTACTGCGAAAAATATAGTGCGCCCCACGACCGCCGGGCTCTTGGTAACCCATAGAAGGTACGCAAGCAGCATAGATGCTGATGTCGTGGTTATCGGCGCGGGTCCTGGTGGATACGTAGCTGCCATAAAAGCTGCTCAGCTTGGCATGAAAACAGTATGTGTCGAGAAGAATCCTACACTGGGCGGAACATGCCTGAACGTTGGCTGCATTCCGTCCAAATCCCTGTTGAACAATTCGCATTACTATCACATGGCCCACAGCGGCGATCTGAAGAATCGGGGCATCCTAGGTAAGCGGGCGTTGTGTCCATAATCACAGTCTCATTTTGGAAAATTGATAAAAATAAAATCAGAAATGACAATGATATCGGTTTGACGCTTTTGAATCTCTTGCAGTGGACAATGTGAAACTCGATCTGGAGAAGCTGCTGGAGCAAAAAGATAACGTGGTGAAAGCTCTGACGGGCGGAATAGCCGGTCTTTTCAAGAAGAACAAAGTAGAATGGGTGAAAGGTCATGGAAAAATCATTGGCAAGAATCAGGTCAGCGCTTTGGGGCCGAGCGGCAACGTCGAAACGACGATAAATACAAAAAACATAATAATCGCGACTGGGAGTGAAGTAACGCCTTTTGCGGGTGTCGAGATCGACGAGAAGCAAATAGTTTCGTCAACAGGCGCACTTTCTCTTAATCCCGTGCCCAAGAGGCTTATCGTTATCGGAGCTGGTGTAATTGGTCTCGAACTCGGATCGGTCTGGCAGAGGTACGAAGTACAAAGCTCATAATTTTGAGGTGAATGGAATTAACTTTAATGTTTCGTCATGTGTTTTTCGGTTCGGCACGTAGGCTCGGAACCGAAGTCACAGCCGTAGAGTTTATGCCATCGATAGGAGGCGCCGGTATCGACGGCGAAGTGAGCAAAACTCTGCAGAAAATAATGAGCAAGCAGGGCTTGAATTTCAAGCTGGGCAACAAAGTTACCGGCGCACAAAAAACCGGTTCGGAAATCCAAGTCTCTATTGAGGATGCCAAAGATCCGAGCAAGAAAGAGACTCTCGGATGTGACGTTCTTTTGGTATGTGTCGGACGAAGGCCGTACACGAATAATCTTGGACTCGAGGAAATGGGCATCGAGCGTGACGAGAAGGGAAGGGTTCCCGTCAACAATAGATTCCAGACCGTAGTTCCCAAGTAGGTGACGACGATAGTCACGACGGGCTTATACACGAAAATAAACTTGAGACTAGTAACGATAGCGTAACTAAGCTGGACTCCGAGTTTGATTAAATTTTGTTTTCTAGTATTTTCGCCATCGGAGATTGCATTCATGGTCCGATGCTGGCCCACAAAGCCGAGGACGAAGGAATAATAACGGTTGAGGGCATAGCCGGTGGAGCCGTCCACATTGATTACAACTGCGTTCCGAGCGTCGTTTATACTCATCCCGAAGTTGGCTGGGTAGGCAAGACCGAGGAGGATCTCAAGAAAGAAGGCATCGACTATAAAGTCGGTAAATTCCCATTCATGGCGAATTCCCGAGCGAAAACGAATCTCGAAACCGACGGTTTCGTCAAGGTACTCGCTGATTCTGCGACCGACAAGATTTTGGGTGTACACATGATTGGACCGGCTGCCGGCGAGCTTATCAACGAGGCCGTACTCGCGATGGAGTATGGAGCGAGCGCGGAGGACGTCGCGCGCGTTTGTCACGCTCACCCCGTACGTCTTTTCTCATTGTTTCACCATTTTTTCTCGATGTCCGTGCCACCACCTGAAAAATCCACGAATATACGTTCGTTTTTTTTTTCAGACATGTTCCGAAGCCCTGAGGGAAGCTCACCTCGCTGCCTCGTTCGGCAAACCCATTAATTTCTAAGCCACATCTAATCTCCGTTGTCGATCAACAAGCAAGGAACAGGAGAAATAAAACACAATCGTCTTAGCTTCAATCACCTAGTCTACGATTTTGATCGAATTTAAATAGTTACACCGAAGCGGAAATCCCTGCCACGAGATACGGGAGTTGTAAATAAACGTCGGACGAAGATTGAAAATCCACGATGTTGTACAAGCGATGCGAATAAATAACGCATTGGTTTTAAAAATCTTTATTTATAACTTAAATAAATAGAAGAAAAAAAACAACTTCAAATTAACAATTCGCATCAAACAAGTCACAATTAGCCTCCAGGGCTCGTCGTTTTTATATTTATTGATTGATTGATACCAAATTCTTGCTCTATTGGTATTTTTTTCAGGGACCGCCGGAGCGATTCTGCCAAATGCATAGAAAAAAAAAACCAAACGACCGAACAATTCAAATAAAATACCGTACACTGTCAGAACACTATCAAAATTATGATTTAAAAGAAACGATGAAAGTTAATGATAAAGAATTGTCTGTGTACGTACAAAGTTTGTTTTGTGAGAATAATAGAATACGCATCATTGAGACATTCGATTACAATACCGTATACCAGTGGACGCTCGGTCAGTTATTCGTAAGTAATTAAATAACTACGGTTGTAGTTGTTGATACTATGCAGGGAGCTCTGTAGGGCCGAAGAAGCTTGCTCCAGTCCCTTTGAACCGTTTTTCCTGCGTTTTCGAAAACTTTTATCTAGATTATGAGTCGTTTTCGGAGTAGAAAAGATTTTACAGATAGAAGTCAAAGTTGGAGCGGAATGATGAGCCAAAAGGCACGAGGCCATTCAGAAAAACAAGCTTTTTTCCTAAAACGGGCAACTTAAATAATGCCTGCACATATTTTAGAAGATAAAAACGCTTGGAAACCCGAAAATATATTTCTATAAGAGGCGCATTTCGAAACCGCTTCATGTAGATGAGAGAAGTTTGAAATAAAATGAATGTGTGAAAGATGGCGCCACGAACGGTCCTCGTTACGATGAAGCAAAAAAAACACTGAACAGTAACAGTGGGTCGGTCGTGTGGTCGCGCTTGACAGCGTTCTTCTCCATACTCCTCCGAGTTTGTGTTTTTATAAGGAGTGGAACATGCTTTCGAGGTTACAACTGGTGAAAAAAATTGAAAAGAGTTCAAGTTTACAAGCATCTCAGTCAAAACATTGTTATTGATAAGGTAATTAGCGGTCGAAGTGCGGAATCCTCATTAGTTTTGTGACACCGGGGGGCTCGTGCACCGATATCGAGTTGGGCATTTTGCCAGTGCGTAGCAACTCTCACTACCATCGGCAATCTCGCACGATTCTCCCGTACGTAGCTTACGATTTTGATAAAACTCAATTTCTCGAATAACCATTATTCGGCTTCATTGCGATGCATTAACAGCCCTTTCATTTTATATCTTATTCAAAACGGCTTCGGTGTCTTATTCAATTACTCTCTACCTCGTACATATCAACCTCGAATCCATATTATGGGTTATGTAATTAATTTTTTTTGAATTTCACCTGCTGCATTTGGGCCAGCGTTATTGGTCGATTCCATTACAAATATTGTTGAAATGATGAAATGAAATATTATGTCCTTTTATTCCCCGAGTCCCATTGATCGTGCATATTATGTCCGACAGCAAGTGATAGAAAAGGAAATCTCTATTTCGGCGTGTAACTCGAATATTGTTCAAATATTAACAATATTGTCGAGAATCGTGATCAGTGTCATTCTTATGCGTGATTACGGTTTTTGGAGCATTATAAGGCTATGTATTTTTACCATAAATCATGAATCCATTGAATTAAATTTGCAATAAAAAAAATGCTTCATTTGCGTGCGAGTATTTTTAATTATAATTATAACGGAAATTCATAAGTTTCTTTTGTTCACACCTTCCTATACCTTAATCCTCAATCCTAAAGAAATCACGGTCATCGTATTGAGATTGAATAAGTGGGTCTCTTGCACAATAAGTTCGCTTCATTTGAATATCTGACCTTTGTTAATCCGTTGGATCAACGATCATCCTGAAAACATTTCGTTTCGTAGTGGACAGAGTAACTTATTTTTGTTGAGAATATCTCAATTATTTTCCCTATTCCTCGTAATTGAACAATCATAATGAGAGTTTCTCTTCCTTCGTAGACTTAGTCTACGTGATCGATGGCACGCTTCGCGTGAATGTGCATTACAGCATGATTACCTCATTTATTAGGCTTGCCCACGTGGGATGAGCTCGTAAAATCAACCGCGCGAAGCCTCACCAATCGATTTTTATTTAATTCATGTTTTCCCGTCTGCTGTGTCTCAGCCAGTGGATATACGGGAATGACTTTGTTCCGAACAACGACGTCATGTCTCGTTCAATCCGCAAAAACTCGATTTTCGGATTTCTTATGTATTGTTGATCATCTTTTTAGCATTAAATGCCGTGATTCTCATGATGACGATCCGAAGTCGAAATTTAAACAGAATTTCTATTTGAGTGAAATTTACATACGAAAACAAAGTACACGAATTCCATGAAATACTTTGAATCACCGCCTTTGAATCACCGCACAGATATATTGGTTATGTTGACGAATCGTTCTTCATGTTTATTCTTTCATTTTTCATTCCAGAACCAAACAAAAAATTAAAGTTAGGATTATCTTGGCCCAGAACAAGCAAATTTTCGATGTCGCAGACAATCCATTCGAGATTGACAAGAAAATTCTTCGAGCGGGATTGAGCCTTCTCAAAGAAGTCCCAAACTTTCAACTTGCTATCGTGTTTATCTTTACTTTGCCACTGAGCAAAGAACGTCAACATGGTGAAGTATTATGAAAACTCGACTGTATTTCAATTCAACTGGAATCAAGTGGCCCAAGGATTTTGGCAGCGATATCCCAACCCACACAGGTAAGCAAGCGAATCTTCAAACGAAAAAATGATAAAAAAATTCGCGATAATTAAAATATTTCGAAATATACAATCGTTAACTTTTTTAACTGAATTTTGACAACGAGAGAAATTCTCCACAGCAATAATAGCATGACTAGAGAACAGACATGATTTTAAAACGTTTCGACATCTATTTTTGCCAAAACAATAACTGCCTAAACGATGCTTTCCATTGCGCATAAAAAATGTGCTTGTTTTTTTACATTCATGTTTTTAGTACATTTACAAAACATCAAGTCGCAGGCTATTCCAGCTTAGCACACGGAAAGTTTACATTCCTAAGAAAAAGACAGAAAGAGACCTTTTGGGATTTGAGTTTGGAAATGATAGGGCGATCAAAATTTTGACGGAACAGAATGCAACTTTTTCCTGCCCATGAGGCAAATCGTTCAGTGATTTTGATACCGCGTTGAGAATAATTATTGACAGATCCTTAGAAAAAAACATTAACTACGAGACTTTTCATGCGATACCTTTTTTTTTATTTTTGTGTAGTGAAACTCGATTGATTTCAATTGGTTTTTCCACAGCACACATGTTCTCTCGGAGGATACAATAACACGAGAGGTGAAAGATGGCAAATTGTACTCAAAAAGACTGCTACTGAAAACCAACAGAGTACCCAAGTGGGGCGAAAGATTCATCAGCAAAAATGTTGTCAAGATCGTTGAAGAGACTGTGGTTGACCCAAAGACTAAGACACTGACGTCGTACACTAGAAATCTTGGCTACACCAAAGTTATGGTGAGTCAATGGAAGTCTAAGTCATTGACAATCCGCTATTGTTCGGGATGCGATCACGAGAACGTGCGGTTATTCATTCTTGTACTGAAAATTGTAAAACTTTTGCAATTTGTGTTTCTGCTGATCTAAAAAAATATGGCGACATTCCTTCGCGTTTTTTTTGCCGACTAATTACGAAGGAAAACGCTAATTTATTAGGAAAAAATTCAAGAAAAAAACGAATTTCATATTTTTTTTCCAATTTTGCAATCCATGTTGTTAAGCTCGTCGGAGTTGTTTCTATTTTTGTTCTTCGGTCAATCAATCAAGACAGTTAAGATCTCGACTGTATTTTTCTTTTTTTTTGTTGTTTAGGAACAGAAAATTTGTCTCTTTTGTAGAATAAACATAGGAATTGAAATAATAAGCCAAGAAATGTTGAGAAGGACGTTAATCAATGAATTTCCTCGAACAGAGCGTAATCGAAAAAGTGGTGTACCGAGTATCCGAGGAAAATTCTGAATGGACAGTAGCGCACAGATCGGCATGGATCGATAGCTCGGTTTTCGGATTCAGCCGAGCTATACAGGCTTTTGGGTTGGATAGGTTTAAGAAAAATTGTGCAAAGATGACGGGCGGCTTCAATTACGTATTGGCTCATATGTTTCCCTCGACAGCAGTTTACATGAATCCGTCATTGTCCCAAATGGGTTTTTTCGAGCAAGTAAGTCATACAGAATAGAAATAAAAAGAGAAAAGCATTAGATTTTGAGGCTCGAGCCAACGACGTTGGAAAAAATATGAATGATTTATGAAATTTATTTCAAATTGACAGAACTCGTCATTAGGCGGCAAACTCCAAGTACCTTGAGAAAAATTTGATTAAAGCTACAATTTCCACCCAAATCACGAAGAATTATAAAACAAAACAATACTTTTTTCATATTCATCATCAGGACGAGCTATCGATGGTTAAATTGAGTCATGCAGCAGAGGATTTGCAACATTCGTTGCACGACAAGGC
This sequence comes from Campopleginae sp. 14b, assembly GCA_030522525.1. Lineage (NCBI taxonomy): Eukaryota > Metazoa > Arthropoda > Insecta > Hymenoptera > Ichneumonidae > Campopleginae sp. 14b. The sequence goes on from JAPYYS010000362.1 coordinate 66,124, forward strand.
TGAGAAGATGAAAGACGCAGCCAAAAAAGCGACGGACTTGGCCAAGAAGAAGGCTGGACCGATGTATGCGGCTTGTCAACCGAACCAATCCTAAATTTCATTATGACGCCGATTCGATCTTGCCGACTTGTGGGAGTTGACAATTTAACTGAGTTGACCGAACTTTAAAGGTGAAATCCAAAAAAATTGAACGTCCAATAAACTGAGCGATGTTGCGGCATAAAATATAAATATTTGAGAAAAACGCGAGAGTTGTCTGATTGTTGCTCGAGTGTTGAGGGGCATTGGGTGCAAATACGAGACGATCAAGAAATATTGGAAGATGTAAATGCCTCACTTTTTCGAGACTTTCCTATCGAATTTACATTTTCATCCGGATATCCTTAAATATATATATATGTGTTTATGTATAAAAGTATATATTCCTATTAAAAATGCATACACATATATATATATGTATATGTGTGTTTAATTACATGGCATATTTCGCGATCTGTCTTTGAAAAAAATTGCCTCAACAAACAGCATTTCTTCGAACTGCCGCACAGATAATTTGCATTAATTAAAAACAAACAGAAAATGTAGACGAGCGTGAACCTTGCGATTTGCTGCTGCACCTTCCGTGGGATTTTGAATTCTGTTTCTTTGCCTACAATCATACCGAAAAAACACATCGAAGCCTTGCACTCGTGAAAGTCTTAATGTACATTATTCGAGAAGTACGACTGGAAAAATCGATTAGACACACACACATTCCACTTTTCGTGGCTTATCATGGAAGTCAAAATAGCACGCAAATTCTCGGCGAATTGCGTTTGTGTCCATATTGTATTTACAACTTATTCCATACCTCAAATTTCAATGTTTTTTGAATTTCCACAATCGTCGCATGCAAAGCTCAATATACAAAAATTGAATAACTTGATGATGGACTAGCGTTACTGTTTTTTGATTCGAGCGAAATTCTAGGGCAGATTTGGTGTTGAATGGAAAATTTTACAATCTTGTGTCCTCATCGTCACTTTTATGTGATTCTCTACAAATCGACGACGTAGATCATTGTCTTAGTCAATCGTCAATGTCGCAGTCGATCATTTGATCGAAGAGGAAGTTCTTCGGTGGAAAAAATTCTGTAACTTTGAAAAATAAACCAAAAGCTAATGGTTTTGGTAAATTCGTTGAAAATCAGAAATCCCATACAACGGCGCGGAGTTTTGAATTGCTCAGCCTATCGGAATGCAATTTTATCGCTTAGTACAAATCCACCCTCAATTATTTTCATTTTTGCATCAAATTTCACATACAATTGTCCAAATTTATTACCCAATCGAACAGTGTCGAGCAGTGATTTTACTTTGACGGAGAACGCAAGTTTAATCGACGCACGGTAGACGTTAGTCTCGAGTTGTGAAGCGGGCTCTAATTAGGCATAGAACGTATGAAACATTCATGAATTGTATAAATTTTTAGATAATAAATTACTGTTAAGAAATTGATGGGTTATTGTCGTTTCATATGATTGAAGGAGGGGGAGATTCTATCCAGTAAGCAAAGGATTTTTGGCTGTGATTTGAAAAAAAAAATAGTTTTTTTCCCCTAACAATTGTTAATTTTTTAATAAATTTTATTTCCCGAGTATATCCAATGATATTCTGTCAATCACGATGACCTTGTAATCCCGTTTTTTTGTTGTCAAGTTTTCTGAAACTTCATGTGTTTTCAAATGATTTTAATTAATTGAATTAATTGTTAATAAATTTGTATATATTATGGGAAATATTTTTCGTTCCAGTGAACTTATATGAAAATCGCTCCGTTTGTTTACGTTTCACGTGACCCCGCGACCTTGAGTTAGCTACTCATGCGCCGTAGTCGGACGGAGGAGTCGGGGAGGGAGGAGTAGACCAAGATGTCGTTGATAAGTAAGGAACGATGCTATGGGAGACGGTTGTGAAGATCCGAAGGAAAATCGAATGTTGAGTAAGATGCCATAATAAGCTAGCTGATGAAAATAGCCACGATTTGACATTTCGAGAATAATTACAGTTCCACATTCTCGCTTGACGATAAAAGGGGAATAACGTGTGTAACTTTATATGTTCCTCACTTCGAATAAAGGGCGTAGCAAGACTTTATCGATAATACGTCGACCTAGTGATTGGAAAACGTTGGAGCTTCGTCTTGCATGATAATAACGCACGATCATAATTGCAGGGACATAATTATGTACATATAGGAAAGATTTGGGCTGTGTAAATGACAGTTATCGCTCCGCACGGCCGGAGTCGTTGGACTTTCGTGTCGCCAAAGAGCATACCTAAATGTATTTCAAGGTCGATAAAAAGTCGAAAGGTTCAGAATGAAAACAGTGATTTTCAGACATTCGGATAAACATAATTTATTGTTAAGAATATCGTGATTGCTGTTTCCGTTCATAACAATAAGGATTGTGACGGACCAATAAATAATAAAAATATATTATTTGCTTATATATGCTTTGATTTACATAAATATGCTATAGTCGCTGAAAAGGTAATAAAAATAGCATTCGGCAGTGCGTATCCCATGAGGAAGTTATTAATTTATGAGACGAGTGGCAAATGGCCATTTTTTTTGTAATGAAAAACAAGTTTATTCCATTTTTCATTCAAGCGTACTTATCGCCATATTGATTCTATAATTTCTCGAACATTTCTCCCTCTTTCCGCAGGAAATGTTGGGAAATATATCATATGATGATAAATTAATGAATATATCGAATAGAAATAGGTATCCGCCATCATTTTCCATTGCTCAGTGTCACAGGTACATACAACGCACGCATAAATATTATCAGTCATGAATTTCTATCTACGTATGATTATCATTGTGAATCGAAAGTGTCGAACTATTTCAATTGAATTGCGTGCAAAATATATAAATTAAATTTCCGATTCATTCTTCCATTCGCACTCGGCGTTATTCACGACGGCTTAGATTTGATATTTTGATAATAAACAACGATACCAACTACAATGCGAGGGGGTCTGTAGTGGGGGACGCGCTGGCCTATCACAACGCCGTGAAGTCTGCTCCTTGAGAAACGACGCGTGCGCAGTTCCGAGAGAATAAACGCCGACCGACGCTTTTCGGTCGTGCGTATACCTAAGCCTCAAACAATTGGGCGACGAGTGTCGTTCTATAATGAATACGATTGACACGATCATTCTCCATCTCGAGTTGCAATGTAACGTGACAAACGCTTCGGTGAGTATTGAGAAAAAATACAAATAGTTTTGAAGGTCTCCAGCGTCGCAGGTCAAGCTTTCGATGCTACACGGGGAACCTCGCGGAGTTACTTCATGTTTTCAAGCCCTTCGGTAGTTGTAAGGTCTTCCATAAGGTCCGATCCGGCCACTGTTTTTCTCACTTCTCAGTTGCTGGAAATGACTGTACGCCACGAACCAAAAATACGTGTATATCACTGGAAATATTGAAAAATCGAACGGTCAATAAATTCCAGTCATTTTATAACCTCAAAATACTCCGACCAATTGCCGTGTAGTCATTTATTACTTACGAATTACTATTGGCCCAAGAACCAACAGAATTATTCCGTTCGCGAGATTGTCACGATGCTCTTTGTGGTCGATTATAAACCTTATTGCGGTGTAGAAAACGCTTATGAGAGCACCCACCAGCAACAGTATCCCCAGAATCACCCACGGTAGCATCATCACTGTTTTTTTCTTCAAATCAAAATGCCTCATTGTTATTTTCAATAATATTCCAATGATTTCCTCTCCATCCCCATTTCCAACACGATTTTTCTACGACAAACCTTCAACGTGCCAGCGATCAAGAAAGCTGATATGATGATCGTCATGCAAAGATTGATCGTCAGGATAATGTTCACAACATCTTTGCCCAGAGCATCGAAAACCATCATTTTTATTACCAGACGTGGCACCGTGAATATTACGATTATCATAATAATCGAAAGAACCTGCGGATAAAATGTTTTTTTTTTTTTTTTCAACGCCATTGTTCAAATTTTGCTTCCGCGAATATTTTTCAAGATTTTCTCGCAAAATTAGATCGAACGAAACTGTCGCGACATTATTTGGAATTTATCATACAAATTTGCGGTCTCTAGGAATAAACAGCTGATCAAACGACATTTTTCTTTCGAGCGGGCAGTGACTATCGTACCCAGTGGATTAAGAAATTCTTATTTGCAATTGGAAAATAGTTCGAACTTGGAATTACGGGATTAATGGAATAATCAAGTGCTCACGATTGAGGATATTCCCGCGAAGAGTGTTCCAGTCCGCAGAGAGAAACAGCCACAACATGTTTTCAACTCCATTTTGCTGAAAAACAATGGAAATTAGTGTAATACGCGAATGCGTCCGAATTCCGATAAATCCAAGAGAAACAACGAGTGAACATTGAGTGTTTAGGTGATTCGAACGACCACGTCATTCTCGTATGGTAATAATGTGACGCAATGTTGGTCTCTCACGTTTATTATTACCTCGCCAGCAAGAATATCGTTTCGCGACATTAGCCACGTTCCGCGGACGTATACATTTTAGTGTGTTTTTTAAACATCGTCGCGGCCAGTTTGACTGGTTCGTCGAGTAGCTAAGCTGAAAATTCCGAAACTTTAAAACGTTCGGGTTTTTCAGATTTCGTCCCCGGAATTCTTACGGCTCTCGAAACCATGCGGATTTTTGACTTATTTCCAGCAGTCAAGGTCATATATTTCGAACTTTTCGACGAGTAGCTTTCGATACAAAATACGACTGAAAAAAATGTCGGAAAATGGGCTCGATCGGGGAACGAAGTTTTGGGTTATTCAAAATGTTGGATCCAACGGCAACTGGTAGAGAGTTTATGGACCAACTCGAAAGAGGTCAGGGTCAAACGCGGCTCGTGTGTACAACGCCGAAAATAGATTAAGCGAGAATAAGATGCAGCTCATTGTCGATTACTCTCTCCTCCAGAAATTCCTAAGCAATATTTCCTAAAAATTCATTCCGTTCGTTTTTCATGATATTCCTGCGCCCACAATATTTCGTGGTTGACCTCGCAACTCACGAATCACACCCACGTCAGCCTTGAACAAACTTGGTCACTATTTATTGTTTCAAGTGGATTCGACGTTCTCGGTGCTTCCCTAAATGTCATTCTGCTCCTCACTCTTGCTCATTTTGTCAACACATGGAAATCTCGATGATCGCGAAGAACTTGAGATCGTGCTCGGGCATTCTGAACTTAGGTTTACGGTTATGGATGGATTCAGGGAATGGTCTACAAGCGCACGCAGCACAGACTGCAAATCCTAGTAATGAAAAGTTTGTGATTTTCTCAATATCTCGAATCAACGCTATTTTCATGATTTTGAAGTTTGCATCGTTGGAATCGAACGAAATCCATTATTTCATTTTATTTTTTCAAACCAGAGCAAAAAGGCAGTCTTCGTCGATAAAAATTATTTGCGAACGTAAAACTGAACATTAAAGAAAAATATTGAGGCGATTTCGAAAATCTTAAAAAATTTGGAGTGGCTTGATAATTTTTCGTTAAATTTCAACGATGCGAACTTTAGTATTGTGCTGTTTTCTTCTTCCACTGAATAATGTCCTTCGGCTGATCGAGAATGTGGTTGAAGGTCGTGTCAGATCAAGGATGGTCGAAAATATTTTTGCTTATATCGCGAGTGGTAATTCAAATAATGGAAAACACGAAAAAAAGAGTTTCAGCGTTTTCCAAAGTTCCAATCAATGTTTATTTTCTTCCAACTTTGATATTTCCGGTTGGAAAAGATCATCGGAGCGAATACATATCGGCAATCGATAGCCGGCTTATTCGATTGCGGTCTCCGCAGATATTCGATACGTCATCGAGCCGAGGAATAAGAAAAAAGAGAGAAGAAACCGGTTTCATTCGTCATTTCGTGTTGGCAGGGCCTGTCGCTATTTTTATTTGATTTTCTACCACAATTTCGCTCGAGGTCGTCGCTTTGTCGATGAAATGTGAAAGCAAATGGTTTGTTACCGGTTGCACGATTTTTCCAAACGCCACGCACGAACAGTTTGAACGACTGTAAACAAAAACTGAACATCTGTGGGTTTTACTTGATCTGTTAATATTTTACCTTCGATCGATGTCACCAGAATGGATTTATTTTCTTTCATTTCTCAATGTAGCAAATTGCTGAAAGTTACAATCTCGATATTGATTTTTTGGATTTTTTAACAAACCATACGTTTTTGGGAATACAAAATTGACTATGCATTTACTATATGTACCCGATGACGTCACTCGAAAAATAAAGAAAATGAGAAAATGAACGAAAATAAAGAAATGCTCGTGCCCTCGACTCTCGTCCCTCTGTTTATGGCGCTCTCGGACTACGATGACGCAGTTATTTCTTTTTTGCGCGAGGTGAACGAGGGACACCAAGATCACGCGAGTTCTCCAGCAAGGCTGGACAACATAGAGATGAGGACGAGGCACATTTCCTTATGAGGATCTGAGCGATCGCGTATACGGAACTCTGTCTTTTTCTTTTGTTTTTCTCTCAACGTCTCTCTGTCTCGTCCTAACTTCACGGTCATCCCGACTGTGCTACCGCGATCTGTACGATTTCCGAGTATTTCTTTCCAGGGCGAACCGATCAACAAAATCGGCAAGTTCACCGTGAAAAATGAAGAAAAATGAATAAATAATCGACACGATTTTATCAAAACAATTTCAAAGAACGGAATCTGCAACATCTGCTAAGGACATTTTCTTTCGACGATCTTTGTAAAAGAATTGACTAGACAAAATTGGAAAGAATTCCTGAATAACAAAAATACTGGATAAAAAGCAATTTTTTGTTTGTAATTTTTCAAAATGCTGCTCGTTATTGTTACAATTATTATGAAACATCGACAATTTGGGTATTAAACCGCGCGAACAATTGAAACGTCGGATCTTCATTTCAATCAACAAATTCGGTGTAAAATAGAGAAACAAAAAACATGTTGAGATAATTTGTCATCGAGAAGAAAAATATTTTTGTGTAGACCAGGGACCGAATTTCCAAACGACGCTGTTTTCTGTTCGAAGAAATGACTCGCCACTTCAGCAGATTCTTCCATCATCCGAGAGTCCGTGATTAAATGAATTAAAAAGCGTTTGAAAGGCGATCGTAACGTTTGTAATGAAAATGGTTTCAAATCGAATAATCCGCGAACATTGCTGTTGAACCGAATGAAATAATTGGTGAGATTAATCGACGCGTCGATCGAGCGAGTGCACGTTTTTTCTTTCGTTGCATGTACGAAGAGCGAATCGAATTCGTTCGGAAACTCGAATCTCGTTCTGTTTTACGTTTCAACACTTTTGCCGTTGTAAATTTAAACGCTGAGTCAAAAGTTTCCCTATGCTCTTGAGGTAAACGAGGTTTAAAAATATAGTCAACGGTTTATAGCCTCTCGATCAACGATCTAAATCCCCTGCCGCCCTCTGCCTCTCTCGGACCCGATAAAATAAAAGAAAAAGCGACACGAAGTGAAAAGGTAAACAGAAAACATTTTTTTTTCAAATTTTACAATGAAAATAAAATTGTTCGAAATGTAACATTAGAATTGTTTTGAGAAGACGTTTATCAAGCACGTGTTACGATAACCTGTGGCGATGGCGAGACTGAGCTCACGAGTCTGACATTCGATCGGATGGCAAGCCCGTAAAAAATATTTTTTATCATTCCCGTACGCGCTCGATATATCCTGATAACCTTTGACAGCAGCCGTTTTTCACCGACCGGAAAAGAAATATGAGTCTCTCCTTACATATCGACGCACTACGTCGGCACGAAATCCACGACCAAATTCGTGTTTCTCACCAAAATAGGCCTCGGTATAATTGCCTTTTGGAAAACTTTTCATTAAAGAAAAAAACCACTTCATTCCGGAAGATTCCAATCGTCCGAGTTCTCTCATTGTTCCGACGAAACTTAACGACCTTCAATGACTCCGGAGACACGCTTCCCCACGAGCATCCGTTACAAAAAGCCGAGGCCAAACAGTTAGCGATCTAACGTTACGGAATTGTTGCTTTTCCCTTAACCCAAAGCTTCCACGAGCTACGGGTGCAGTCTATATAAAAGCTGATGGTTAAAGATACCCTAAGGCGAGTTAATGCTCGGCGGAGAAAAAAAGTTGCGCAATAGACCCGGGGGTTCAATAATTTCCTATATAAGAAATCGATATCGCGTATCTGTTTCATTTCGGAAGAATCTATGTTGATAAGACTCACAGTCATTGGTAAATTATTGTTATTATTATTGGTTAACAAATTATCGGAAGTGGCCAAGACCCGGACAGACAACAAGGTTAGAAAAATCGTGAAATTTCTTCGAGAGCTGTCGAATTTTTATATGAAACTGAGACTCTCACAGCTTTCGTAGATTCCGGATCCGTTAAATGTCAACGATAATGAAAATGACGTCGAAAGAAAGGAAAAAACATATCGAGGTCGACGGATTAATTGCTCAGTTTGTTAACCGATGATCGAGATAAACGATAATCGAAAACTTTAAACTACGAATGTTCGAATTGACGGATTTTCGGGAGACACTGAAATATTCTAATCGATCGCAATTCATCGGATTCGTCGGTTATCGAATTTCCTTTCGTTACGTTTAGCGAAAAAAAATGTATCGTAATGTTTTTTCGTCTTATTTCCACCGTTGCGATCGAAACATTATACTCACTACATATTTCGTTGATTTAAATTATCACCGCAGTCACCAAAAATACGACTTTGCGTTCCACCTGTTAATGCACTCGTTTATTCGCTCATCGAGCGAATTCAATGCCAACGAATTGACGACTGAAATTTTTTAATTTGGATGAAACTTTATTTCCGTACTTTGACGCCTCGTCGTGAAAAATAGGAAAAACGATTTCTTTCACGAATGATCGAACTGTAGGTCCAGACGAGTTGCGCGCTCCGTTCGCAATAGGAGATGCCCAGAAACTGTGCCAAGAACAGCACAGCAGCGCGCCAAACTGCGATCGTGATACACCTACATTCATGCTACAGTCACAAGCGCGCTTCTCGTGCCCCCACACACCCATATAAACACACGTACGTGTGAAAATACAAACACGACGACTCACACACGCCAGAAACGTTGCGAACCTCGTAAAATAACAGGAGAGGTTGAATTGCATCTACGCGATCACCAACACGAACCTATTGCCATCTCGAGTTCAACAACACGTTTTTGTTCTCTGTTCAGTTCCCTGCGAAAAAGAGCTCTTTCGTTCTAGACAGTTAATTATTCGAATTGTCCGTTAATCATTTAACGAACCAAAGAAACGAATGAATCCCGTTCCCGTATAATCAACGCTTAATTGACTTTCAATTATTTTCAAGAAAATCATTTTAAATCTCGTTGTCCATCGATTCTACCGTCTCTCGATATTTTATTGACACACACACATATATGTGTTGATCCACGGTCCGATTCATACAATCACGTGATCAAAAATGCATCACTTTTTGCTGGAAACTTGATTTTGCCATTCGTCTGGGTGACACGAATGAAAAGCACGTGAAGTACTTGGAAACGCACATTTTTTTAAACGAATGAAATAATGAGGACTAATTTTGCGTGCGTGGTTACAAGAGCTTGAAAGATAAAGAGTACGTAGCTTTGATTGCTCACTTCTCGCATGCACGAGTGCTCTCCGGAATTTGCTTTTTTCAAATCCTGAACGTAAATAAGGTGAATGCTTGCTCGAGGAAAACACAATGTCATATTTCATATTGAAGATTCACACACGTGTGAGTTTTTTGTCTTCAGACCAACTTTCACGATTTTCTCGCGTCATTCTTAATACAGAAGTTCTCAAGCTTAAAAAACATAGCAAAAAGGCTCGTATTGCTAATACAGAGCACGTTTGTTCACGGGTCCATGAGACCGAGACTCTGCCGAGCATTTTATTACATACTATACGTGCATACGAGTCGACGTATACTACACGATGTCCGGAAAATCCGTCTCATAGAAAAAAGTCTCGATGTTTTTAACAAAAAAGTACCCAAAGTTCTTTATTTTTCACTCGTGACTGTTCGTAAGGGCAACGAGCGGGAACGTTCCCGCGAGATCACCTGATTTTCACAATTTGTTTTCGTACCTATGAAACACTCGTGCGAAAAGATCGAAAACAACCCCGCCCACTTTCGGAAAGTCCTCTCCGTTTTCGAAGAGCTCGACGCTTAATTACAATTTGATGAGCCTGTCGTCGATTCGGAACACTTTTTGCGCAGTTGACATCGTCGCTGCCCATCGTAACTATCGGCCGTTGTGCCCGTGTGGGAATCCGATTCGTAGGTTATGTTCCTTCCGCTAACTCTTGAAAGCATTCGAGGGTAAAGGGACACCCTATAGATATTCATACATCTGTGTGCATACGCGATGCGGATTCATGACGTACGTTTGTCGGTCAGTATCATGGCTTTCGTGTTTTTTGCCCCTAGATTAAACGGAAGATGCACTCGTTGCTCGTCCGTTCAACAATGTTTCGTAATTCTCGTGCCATAACCTCGATACACGTGCGATGTTGTAAGTCGTCAGTATTTTGCGAAATATTTTCTGATTATATCGAACGTTGGTTTCACTAATATAAACGAAATCATTATTAAAATTAATCGAATTCGGCGACACAGTTTATTCGCAGTTAATTCAGCAACTCGAAATTTTATCACCATTCGAAAGAACCACACGTACATGCTCGCGTTTTGTCACATTAGCATTTCGTCTCCTCTGGTCTATGCTTTTCCATTCGGCATCTGATATACATATATCGAACGTTGGCGTTTGTAGCATCGCGACATTTTCATGAAGGTTAACATTGCGAGAGATGATGTGAAAATAAGCAATGCGCAATTCTTCCATAATTACGTAATGGAGATGCCTTAAGAGTTCAAGTTTACTCTCATTTTAATAAAAGAAGAAATAGCAGGAGGAACGCACGGAAGGGCGTTGGATTTCGAACGGCCGAAAGCAATGACGTCCATTTTCATTTTTTTTGTCAATGTTATCCGCAATTTTTTTTCCGCCATAAATAATTAGAAGAAGGAATCCTTTTTGGTCATTTTAATCAGGAACTGAATTCGTGACGTTACGAAATATTTTACGCCTGGCATTATGGCAATTCGACGTGCTCTCACGTACGCTGGGGTCTCGACCATTCAGGCGCCATCGTCAGAGCTACAAATTACGATAACGAGGGACAATCACTAATTATTCATTTTTGTTTCGTTACACTTGGAATTATTCCCAATGTAACTGTCAATAATATTCCAATCAAATCGATTGCGTGAATCTTAATATTCAGTTGTTCCGTTTTTGCGTTCTCCTCCAAGAAACTGAAACCGTACGTCCAAAAATATCGAAATGTAGAAATGCGAGGAAAAATGTGATTTCCAGTGATAATTTGATAAACCTATAAACCGTTCAAATTTTACTAGTAGATTTGATTTTCGAATCGTAAAAAAGTGCATCGACACCTGAAATTTTCGAGTAAACTATGAAAGCTGAAATTTTTTTATTACAATCCGACTAATTCCGACTAGCTCTTGATTATACAATCGAGCAAACATTTTTTTTTTGGCGGTGCCAACTTTGAATAACTTTAGCCATGGTTTTCACTGAGAAGGGGTGGAGATCTCAATTCTTTTTTTTTACTATTTCAACACGTCTCTAGTAGCTCTTAATTTTGTGAATGACCATCAGAAACAAAAAATGATTTTTGTTTACCTCCGAAAAAGGAGTTAGTCCTCGAAATTCTCAACGCTCACGAGTAGCGTGTATGGATGAGGATAAATTAATCTTCGTGAATAAAATGATCGCTCATTTACAGCATTCGGTCCGCTTATCTGTGTAACCGCGCCGCAACGATTTTTATCACGGTAACGACGTGTCAACGCCCGTACAACAAGAAAGGAATATTACAAATAAATGGAGGAAGGATCGAATACCTAAAAATCCATTAAAACTTAGTCACAATTCATGTCTGAATATTTATAACAAGAAAAATGGCTCTACGGTTATTCTCCACCATCCTCCATTTTTCTCATGACGAAAAACGAGACTTCCGTACCTGAGCGAAGGGCTCGATTGTTTCGACCCCTTAGAGAAGTCAATACCGTGTTGCGTCTTCCCAAAATTCCGATAAGTTCATGGGGACGAACAACTATACTCTCGTCGTTAAGGAACTGAATGAAATAAAATGTAGAGCATCAAATGTGCTGATCGAGGTTTGATTTTAATTCATACAAGCGACAAACATCGAGCCTTAAATAGTAAGGAAAATTTGACATATTCATCAAGGACTCTGGCTCTTGAGGTCTCGCTGTTTCTGTACACTAAGCCTCTAAGCATAAGATAATACGAAAACGCATGCACCTCGATGAGCCTGAAGTTTGCATCGACGCAATGCCACGAAATGAAACAAAACGAAGATGATTCGTCACTTTTTTTCCAAGTTTTTTTTTCTCAACTTGCCTCTTTCGTCTTTTGGACCTCACGAATGAATTCGTAAAATACAAAAATGACGAATCATTTTCACAATTTTTTATTTTTTATTTATTTCGTGGCATTGCGACTTCAGGCTCATTGCACCTCGCCAACCCTTTCGCTCATTATCTTTACATTTATTTCACATCGATCTACATCGTACCAACACGATTTTTCAGTATAAAAAATATTTTTTACGCTCTATGAGAACGATAGAAAAAATAGTTATCATCAAAAACGTAACTAAACAAATTTGCTTTTTATAGTGTACTCTAGTTCAGGAAATATAACGAACTTATTCGTTGATAATGAATGTCGTTCGAATTCGAGTCTTTTTAACCATTCGAGTGTATACTGGGTCGTTTTGACCCTGGAAGTTTACTGTCACCGATTGTTTGGTATTTAATGGTACCGAATGTTTCGGTGTTTAATTTTCCTTTTCGTGAAAAAATAGATTCCAGGCCAAAAAAATCAATAATCTATTACAAAAATGCCTTACATAAGAAAAAAAAAATGCATATTTGCTGGAATACAACTTTTAAAAAATGACTTGGGTCAGATTGACCCAGTATGCACTTATAGCATGTGTGCACTCGAAACTTCATGTGCAGTAATCAGGTGTACAGCTTCCTTAGCGACGTTCATCTTAAACGTTGTGGTATGGTGCTGAGCCCAGTACTTTACCCGCCGCTGGATTCGTCTGGTGTCCAAACTTCTCTGCTACGAGTTCTTTGTAATGGCTGTACACCACTTGCCAGAAATAGATTTGCAGAGCTGGATAAAAGAATGAAACAATTAGAGGATCGTTGCGATCTTGGAAAAGCATAAAAAGTCTCGATCGCGACCAATAAAATTGACATTTTACAAGAAATTAGGGCAGTCCAGATTTTTTCAAGCAAATATAACTGCAGAGCCTTGCTTTGAACCATAGAGTCTGAATTATCCAATAAAATTGAGATTTCACAAGAAATTAGGGCAGTCCAGATTTTTCCAAGCAAATATAATGTAGAGCCTTGCTTTGAACTGTAGAGTCTGGGTTATCCAATAAAATGGAGATTTTACAAGAAATTAGGGTAGTCAAGATTTTTCCAAGCAAATATAACTGCAGAGTTTTGTGATATGTGAAAAAATGAGATTTTTTATTGTATCATTCAAATGAGTTAAAAAGTAATGAAGTTCTTACCTGAAGTAGCTGAGGTCACTAGCGTCAAGATAAAGAACGCGCACAGCGGAAGTTCTATTGCGGAGATAACAGATACGGCTACTGTCAGACAGAGCCCAGCTACTGTGCCGCCGAATGTGACCGCGAGCCAGGGGAATATCCAACCGGACAGTCTCTGGAAAGATTATTTCCATTTTTTTATTTAGAATGTCTGGATGTCTCGAAATTTCACATGGATCGGTCCTCCAAGAACTTCGCAGAGAGACCAACCGGAATAAAACAATTTCATGTATAAAAAATGAATGAAAAATAAATAGAAAATGTTTGTTTTTGTTTCTCAATTTTTCTACTTTTTTTTCAATTGGAAAATCTTTGTTTTTGTTTCTTTATTTTTGACTCGTTCGCTCACCTTGAATGCACCTGCGATCATAAGGGCAGAGAAAATCCCTCCGATCAGAACGTAGATCAAGATGGTCACGAAGAAAATTTTGATGAGAATCAAGTGAGGTCCCACTCGATTCGAGGGAGGTATTGAATTCACGTGTATCGACATCATCACCGTGTTCAGGATCGCACCGATCTGTTTATTTTTCGAATCAATACTTTATTTTCAGGAAAATTGAAAAAGATAAACCCCCGATCTTCCATAAACTCAATCAAGCGATCTTTTTATAGAGAACAACCAGTAAGTCTACATGTTACCGGGCACAGGATTTCAAGAACGCTTCGCGAGATAAATGACGGTCATGAAAAGTCATAGACTTTTCCATTCAAAATTCAACTCACCAGTGATAAGATGCCGATCGTCACCGTTCCTTTTTGCAACGAGATGCAACCGCAACATGATCGAACCAGAATCTACAATGAAATTTATGAGTTACAATAATTACGGAAGGAGAAAAATTGATTCACAGATTTTCCATCGCTTCTCTTTTCGATCCCACAGTCAAATATTTAAAAACTTGTAACATCCATTACGAAATGAAATTTGCAACAAACATTTGGACTCGGTATTGAATTTCGCATCGTTGAAAAATATGAAAAATATTCCATCATCACACTATTTTTGCAATTTTTGGATGCATCTCAATTTTTTATTGATATTCAATTTTTTATTTGCAAATAATTGTCATGGGTAGACACTGTGTGGTAATTTTTGGCCTTGATTCAAAAATATAACAAAATAATGGATTCGGGTGCATTCCAACGATACAAACTTTAATATTATACAAAAACGTTGGGTAGAAAATTCTACAATACTCTTCCACAGTTTTTTTAGGTTTTAAGAGACAGACTTCGAGCAGCATGTGTTGAACCACATTTCGGTAAATATTGTACGCTGCCGCGGAACCTCGGTCGTTTCGTTCTATCGCTCAATTTGGCCATAAATATAACTCAATGGAGCTTGCATGAATCATGCAACATCCTTGTTCGTCGAGTAAATATCTACGCACGAGCGTTGATTGAAAAATTACTAAACAGAGCCATCTCGAGTTTTTGCGCGTGTCCAATCGACATTTTCATTATTTTCGTGGAAACAATTTTCAAGATCCTTTTGAGAGGGGTGAGCGATAAAGACGAGAAAGAAACGTGAACAATTTCGAAAGATTCTGAAAAAAAATCAAATTCCTCAAAAATTAACTGGATGGTACGTGCTCAATTATTTTTTCGTAACGTAAACTTCGAATTTATTTATTTAAGGAATAAAATGTTTGGTAGCTGTAGACGAAGTTCTCATTTGCATGGAAATGAATTTCTGGTCGGGTCGAATGCCAATCGTTTTATTGTTCACGATCAATAACATTTGAATTTTTATCCAAAATGCGTGATATGCGAAAAGACGCGACTCCTTTCTCATACGACGCAATTCTAAAACTTGTTATGTTCAAGGAGAAAGGGTAAGGGGCTGTGTAATTTATTACAAGGTTAAGCAACGCTATGAAAGAGTTTGTCTCGTTCAATTGTCGAGAGTTATCTCCGTCGACCGAACCAAAATATACATAGCATTCATATTATTCGTGAGAGAGTGTTTCGAACTTTATTTTTATTTCGTTCCAAGCGGTGGATGATGCGACTATTATTGCACAGTTGCTACACGTGGCAAACTTCATATCCAGTAAATTGGAACTTGAAACTCTTGTCGCATCAGAAATTCGTGTTATTATTTTCATTTTTCGCGGACGTGGCCTATCGCTCTTTGATAACGACGGAATCTTTTTTACTTTCATTGATGTCACAGATTTTCTGCGGCATGTGCAGAATGAGCTAAGTTTTCGAAATTCGAACGCGAGTGACTGGAACTCGTTTTCGATGAGCGTACACCTTCGAAATCGATGTAAATAATCGTTCGGGGTTTTTTTTTCATCGAGAGTTAATTTTTACGATGGCTCATGTGAGCTGCTAGGCAGTCCAATATTTTCCTTCCTCTTATCACAACGGGAAATAGCAAATAGCGTCGATTATTTCGCGCTCGATTATTATGTAATTTATTCCAGACACGACAACAAAGTTTAATACGCGACGGTCAATTAAAACAAAACGGAAAAATACAATTTTCCAAAGCAGTGTCTTGAGCTTCCTTCAGTTGAGGAAAAAAAATGAAAATAACGCTGCTCAGTATCTGCTACTAATATTGGAATAAATACAACGAGTACACGTTCGATCTTTCGACCTCGTGTTTATCCAACGCAAGCTCGCCTTTTATCACTTTCTGGGAATATGCTCAATGTCATATGTCCCATTCGTAAATATTCGATTCCAGTTGAAAAAATTGTTTCCTAAACATATTGACCCGTTGTTTACTTTTCGGTCAACGTATTCTGGCAGTTGTCGATCATTATGTAAGTTCGTTCGCACAGTTGTTGGTGTGTTTGCTAATGATGTAGTCGTGCAGGAAGAAGAAGACAAACGATCATGGAGGTGAACCATTATATACGAACTGCGAATAGGCGCTCGTCGTATCGGGGAAAATCCCGAACGTCTTCCGCGAACTCGATTATTGTAATTTTTTTTTAATCAAGGAAAACTAATTGGCATACTAAATTAGCAGGCGATTCGCGTCCGGAATTGGCGGACGAATTATTTTCGAAATTCTCTCGATAACTATACAATTTTAGAAAATTTGGAAATTACACAAAAATCTCACGTCGTAACTTGTCGATTTCCTAACCTCCAAATCGTTCGAATTTCGTTAACTACGTTGAATATTATTGAAAAGTATGAAAAGTATCAAATCCCACGAAGAAAAAACTTTTTGGACATCGAGGGAAAAATGTCAAACATCGAAACGAACGTCAAATTTGATTAATCATTTAATTAAGCAAATATGAATCGTTTCAACGTCGTCGATCAATTCGAATACACAGAAAAAATAAATGCTCGAGATATTTTGTGGGAAAATTATGGCAGGGAAGTTTTAACTCGAGATAATGTTTCCAAACGATGTTGAAGTTTGCATGGTTGGAAATGCAACGGAGCCTATCATTTCATTTTATTTTTTTGAAGCAGAGCCAAAAATAAACACGCAGTATCAAAGTACCGAAAATAATTGTGGTGAGTGGATGGAATATTTTTCGTTGGCCTCCAACGATTCAATTTCTTGATCATTTTTCGGCGTTCCCGTTTATCAAAATTCTGAGATGCTACAATTTTCAGTAAAAGATTTGGAAGCGGTGTTGTTTTTGTCAGCTGTCGAAATAATGAGACGCTTTATTGTTTTTCGGCAAATCGTAATCGCGAGTAGCCAACATCGTGCGAAATTTGTTTCGCAAACTTGATTTTCATTTTTTATGTCACGACTGCATTAAATTTTTCGTAAAAATAAACTTACCATCGAGAAGGTTGATGAATAAAGGTTTAGAGACGACGAGGATGGCGCGAGCAGGTTACCAAAAAATCCAGATCAAGTCCACAATGGCACAGTCGGAATTCACGATCAGAAATAAATATGCTCGTGGCCGTTCACTGCGGTAACTGGCGATGCACTGTGGCAGACGCGATCTTAAGTCTCAGCGTCCCAACGAGTCAAGCACGCTTCGAATTAATTATGACACTGTCTTCTTCTCCAGCCTTTGTAGTCCTATTTTTCGATTCGTATTTAAAATTTTTTTTTATCACGCTGTATCCCTCCTCTCGATTCGGGGGAATACCGACCAATCACGGTAGATCGAGTCAATCGAGCATGTGCCACATAGCCGCGAAACCTTTTGGTTGGTTGGTGCGCAGAGGGGAATTCTCCGAATTCGAGGCCCACAGAGCACCAACTAACGCTTCGCTGCTGAACATCGATATTCTCGTCTTTTGGCTTGGTTCGCCCATGACGTCATATCAACCCTGCTTACGCTACCTGCTAAGAGTAGCACGTTTATATGTTATTTAGCATGTAAACGTGCTAGTTTTCGTAGCAAGCGTCGATATGGCCTCTTATGCTCGTATTACGCTGCGCTGTAGCATTATCTCATAGCCCTTCGAAGAAAGATTATGTACCACTAAGGGGAAAAGTTTTGGCCATTAGATCTTCCATCATGTCGATAAAATTAGTTTTTTTCGTTCTCTTGATCGAGTTTGTATAATTTGCGGGAGACC
Organism: Campopleginae sp. 14b; assembly: GCA_030522525.1. NCBI lineage: Eukaryota > Metazoa > Arthropoda > Insecta > Hymenoptera > Ichneumonidae > Campopleginae sp. 14b. The sequence goes on from JAPYYS010000362.1 coordinate 84,435, forward strand.
CCAGCACCGATTACGTCATTTCACATCGAATTAATCTCGTAAAAGAAAAAACAAATTCGTAAATTTCCCCGAGGCCGTTTCACTGAATTCCGGTCGTTCATAACATATAGACTTCATTCCATTTCGTTTATTCTCACAGCTTTTCAATGTTTTCCCAGCAGTGAAAAAAAACATGGAGGAAGGAAAACGAAGTCGTTTTCATCGGTCGTCATTCTGTTCACCCCTTTGTTCTTTTTCTTCACAGTCACACTTTATCGTTCGAGGTTATGTTTCGAATATAATAATAACAAGAATTCGCATGCACGACGCAGAGCGAAGGAATGAGCCTGCAGTGTTTTTTTTATAAAACTTCGATAGCAATGAATCTCGATCGCAATTAAACGACGAAAAAGTCAACACGAAAGCTGTTAGATAAATAATATTTGTTTGAGAAACGATGATAAACGTCGGCCTGCCTGGGTTGACAATGTTGCTGAAGTGGCACGAATCAAATTACTTCTTTGCTTGTGGAATTCGAACGATTGTCGAATTGAAAAATGGTTAACCGACGAAGCGAGGCCGAGAATTTTTGTCAACACAGTCCTCCGAGTCTGCAGCCCCGTTCTGACTACTACTACGCATGCTCAGTTCAAAATAGCACACTATATTGGCGAACGCCCGATGACCAAGTACAAGTGCACCCGACGTAACCGAGCCAAGGGGTGTGGAAAAAAAAACACGATGCACGAGGAGCTTGAAATTTTGTTTTTCCGTGCATGGCCGATGAATGTCTCAAACAAATATTTTATAGCAATCAAGAAATCTCTGATTATTGTTTTTTATTTTCTATAAAACATAAAGAAAAATGCGTTACATTTTTTCTCATTATTGACCATGAATTATCATTATTATTTTTCGATTTCTCTCATATTTCTATTTTTTTTGCCGCCTTCACATCGTTTTTGCGTTTTAACCTAAAAGTCGAGGCCGAGGTAAAAATAAACTGTCGTACCCAACATATGGTCATGGAATAAATCAATTGGTTCTTCATTCCGAATTTGCAATCTCATATTTTTTCATGTCCCTGTCCGTATATGATTGCCGTTGTGTTCTAAGAATTTTAGAATATGCGTGGGTAACGCTTTCAATTATAGTTCAAGCGAATTGTTTCTTCGCAATAGTATTGAGTTGCAGTTTTTAATCAGAACATTATCTGCCGCGAGAAAAAAGCGGCCTGGGGTTTACTTTCCTTTAAACTGGATTCGCGTTTCAACGAGTTTAATTATTATAACTATTTAAAAATCGGTAATTTTGATACGATGATATAATCGGGTTGGAAGTTCATGGAGGCACTTTATCGAGCAGCGCCGTCGCCGAATGGCTACACTGTGCGAGCTTGGTCTCTTGAGATGTATGCTCCTAAACATTTCTTCAGAGGTTAGGCTACGCGTGTTTACCGCACGTTGGGACAAAGGGCTCTATGTTCGAGGTCGTCAACGCGGGACGGCGACTGAGAAGCAGGGGACTTTCGGGGGGTTTATCCACACACTGCGGAGTGGCATTGGAGTGAAAAAAATTAGTGGAAAAACGGGGACACTAAAACGATTAAAGAATTTGGATTAATGGATTCATATCGACGATAAAAATATAATACTATAACGAGTTGAATTGATAAAGTCGAATGACTAGTTTATATTTTCAGAGAAGAGATTTTTTGAAAATCGTACACAGTGTTTCTATCGAGTTGGGGTATCGCTCCTGCGCACGATTAATTCGTAACAGAGCGAGATAAGAAGCCAAATATATGACCCGGAGTTTCAACATCTATTTATTATTCCTCGTGGCCCAGGGTATAAACGAATTTATTTTATGAGAAAATTTCCGATGGACTCAAAAATTGTTAATTCTGAAAGACTCGACGGGATTTTTGAAGTTTTCGAAATCTTTTTTATGGGCGTTTGTTCCCGGTGATTTTTCGAGGGAAAGAGCTAGTTTTGTATCCGTTGGGATTCTCGCGCCCGGCGTATGGCTTCACTCTTGACTCCCAGACCAGCGACATTGCCTGTGGTAAAAAATATGAGCTACTTTTTCTTCCAAACGTAAGTAGATCCCAAACAATTTAATTAGCAGTCATTTGGAAATATGCAACATTTTCGAAAGTGTGTTTTTGCAACGGTTATTCATTTCAAACTTATTTTGTCTCAAGCCGAAGCTCAAAAGGATATAAAAATGCAACGTGCTCGGTCGATAAAAACGAGAGAATCTATTTTTACCGACTGAAAAACAGATAAAGTAGTTTTTTTCATTTTCTGCTCGCAATATAGTCCGCGGAGGAGAAACGTCGCGTTGGATACGGCACTTTTTCCGATAGTTGTTCATATCTTTCCAACCTTACATCATCTCAATTATATGCAAAAAATAAAATCCTCTCAATCGGGAAATCGGGAATAATGTCGGGTTTTCCCAACAACTTTTGGAACTTTTGAAAGTCAAATGTTAGGTTATGTGCGCGCTGTTTCATTCAGTTTCGTTTTCTCAAAGGTGATGCTTCGATCATCCGGTATTCGGTACTTCGACTCTTTACTTTTTCTACCGACACGGTCGACCGTTTAGTTCCACGAAAATCGCGGAACGTTCACACCTTCATCACTCAATAGCGAATCTGTCACGGAAGCTCCATTTGGAGAGATTGATATTGATTTCAATCGTTTTTATTGTCATGATCAAGGTCATCAGCTTATACTTTGAAAAGACATAACCAACAAATTTGATAAAAGTTTCGAAAATCACGTTTTGCACGATTTATTTCAGAAACGTGTCAAGAAAACGATCCGATACAAAATAAAACGTATTCAATCGAAATACAATATAAAAATGATTATGGAACATTACTCACTGGAAACTAAGCTGTTTCTTTAAAGATTTTGAGCAAACACGGTCGCTTTTACGTAGCAAAATAATATGTCGTAATATTAGCGTCAATCTCAGAACAATAATGAAGATGTTTCCGATAAAAATATATAGAATAAAGCGACGAAAAATCGCCTTTTCTTCATCGTCGTCCAAACGCATGTTTATATTTTCGGGACCGTAATATATATGTAACTCTTGAGCTTTTCATCATGCATGGATGAGATTGAGACTCAGAGATTACCATGCAGCATGCAATTAAGACACGACCTTGAAGTTTTAAACTCTTTCTATGCAGAATGTAAGGTTTCACGAAAATCAAATGAGTTTTTTTCTCTATATTCCAATTTTTGTTTTTCCCTTCATCACGATTAACTTTCCACACTTAAAAAATTGCCCTGATTGACATATTAATAAATATCAATCATCTATTTGGCGCTGGTTTTTTCTCAATTCGCCAATCAGTCATTTTTTTTTGTATTCAACATGCTCACCCCTCTAAGAAGGTCGATAATAATCAAAGTAAATAATATTCATTCATCCACGGGATTGAGGCATCGATCGTGAAAAAAACGTCAATGTTTGCGGAATATATTTGGACGTTATCTGCAAAAAATGAGGGTCTTTGTCATAGCACAATTTTTCATTCGAAAACGTTGAAACATTCAACAGTCAGGTAAACAGTTTGCTTTTCGTTGGAATTTGAATTTCATCGTTTTTTGACCTGATGAGTACATGGAAACGGCAGCCCTGATTTGGATTCGGGATTTTCATCGATCAGTCATTGAAAAATGATTGAACGAATTATTCCGGATCGTTTACTCGCGATTAATAAATTAATTTAGGCCTCCCCGTCGAATTACTGAATCTTGACAAATTAGTTGAAAGTTTAAAAGCGTTTTTGGTTCGAAAGTGAATTGAAAAATATTTCTCCATGGTAATGAACTGTCTCGGTCCATATAAGTGCGTACGGGGCGTTCGAAGAGAAATAGAAATGTGTAAAACCATGAGAGCAAGGGGAAAATGGAGAAAAGGTGATTACGCAAAGAAGGTAGAAAAATGACAAGGTGAGCGATAAAGCCGGCTAAAAGGAACCGGTAGCGTTGGCGTAAGCACAATTGTCAAGCTGGTTGGTCATTCGTTCTGTTTGAGCTCGTTCATTTACCAGAGTTGTTTATCGTTGTATACATATTTGGTGGTGCGATAGCGTCAAAAGCCGAATTCCATTTTTGTTCTCCTTGCACCCCTCCCTCGACCGCTTTGGACGTCCCACTCTTGGCCTCTGAAAAGAGGGAAAACGTATCATCATCTTTATAAAGGGGTTGCTCGCTGCTCGTCGATTTCATAGTTTCACCTGCACTTATACGGCTACATTTCTGCAACGATGAGGCTATCCATGAATAAATACATTATTTGTTTGGGGCTTGTCATTTTATGTGGATACGCACATGCCGACCACAGTGAGTACCAGGAAAAGTTTAAAACGCTTAGAAACAAAAGAGCAAAAATAAACTGTTGATAAAAAGGTCAAGCAGATGAGCAAGAAAAATGAATGAATGAGGAAAAAAATGCTTCGTCTCTAAGTGACTTTTTTTTTTGCAATTCAATAAAAATCATTAGATCTGCTCATTGGCTAAGTTTGTTTTCTTTTTGGCGTATCTTTCAGTTGTCAAAAGACGTGCAGGAGGTCAACCAAGTGCCCTGTCGCGACTGGTTAACTCGATCATAAACGGACTCTCTAAAATTCCTGTAGTGGGTGGCGAGATAGCGAAATTTTTGAGATGGATTTTAAGATTGGTGGACGTTTTTGAGATCGGAACGAACGGTGCACTCGCAAGGCTTCTCGGAGGTGCATTGCCTTGTACCGTTTCTCTCGACGGAACGTATTGTTCGGGTTTGGTAACGAACGGCGGTTTTGGTAAAGTCTTAATGTCGGCTCTTGACGGCGTACCATCCATCATATTACCTGGTTTCGTTAAGTCGTTGATGATGTTACTTATTGAAATGTTCGCTGATCCTATTGCCGATGTACTTTTTGGAGGGGTCGTCGTTAATGCCAGTCAGGTCCACCCGGTCCCTAGACATTGATAAAACAACGTTGTGGGAGTGACGAACGACGGACCAAATACGAGAAGCAGATCCATTTTCTCACCGATTTTATGTTGTATATAAATATATATATCTCAATATATGTGTATACAAAAAAATTGAGCTCGGATAATGTCCAACACGAAATAAAACGAATTTCAACACAACTTTTTCCCAATATTAATGAATATTCATTTTCCTGGAATCATCGTGACGCAATTTACTTTTACGTCGTCGCTGTTAGTTTCGAGTTGATTCCAAGATCCCATGGAATCCTTCGAAGTCCTTCGCAGTGCTTCTTCCCGGAATGAACGTTCCGTTTCGTTGAAGATTAGCCAATTTGTTGGCTAATATATAATAAGCATGATGCTTCTCCACAATGAATCGCAGAGCTTGACCGTAGAGCAAAATGTCGATTGAAAATCGTCCACGAGTCTCGTTTCTGGCGAAGATAATGTTCATTGAAAAAAAGAGAGAGGCATGTGTATTGCAAAGTTCAAAGTTGACGTCAACGTCAACAGCTTGTCAGTAATGAATGTAAAATAAAGTTTCAATTTTTTGAATGGAAAGCCATATCGTGCCGCCTTGATGACAGTAGGAACTTGATTCGCAGGCTTCGCACGCCCTTCGTTCGAGACAATATCGACAAGAGGGTAGAGCGTGGGGAGGACTGTTAAAAACTCATATACATATTGAGGCTAATTCCACCGTTTATTGAATCCATTAATGAAGCATTGTACCATAATTTTAAAAAAAAGAATAATCATAAAAATAAATACAAGGGCGATTGATTAGCGATGTTGAGAATGCTGGGACAATGGAATTAGCGTCGAACGAAATCGTTCAAAGTATTCCAAAGACATGGAGCCAGGTATAGGCGGTGTGTATCTGGTCGAACCAGAGGGCGAGACCCGGTGTTATCCATCCAGAATCCTTAGCACTTACGAGAAAACTATCCAGTCTGGGTAGCAGATCTCGCTTAGCCAGTAAATATGCCCAATCCAGTATTTCAAAGGCTGCGTCCTGTGTAGAATCAGATAGATTCAACAGGAGGTCAGATATTACAGAGCCGACATAAGACGTTATATCTGTGTAAGAAGAGTTTGTAGCAACAGTGTTAGATCTTGTTAACGCAAGACCACTTTTTCGTAACTGGTAACTATAAACTCGGAAGATCAAGAGAGAGAGAGAGAGTGAGAGAGAGAGAGAGAGAGAGAAAGTGGTATACGGAAGCCATGCAGTGGGAAGGAAACGATTATTGGGAATACTGCGAATCGATTAATATATTTAATCAGATATCTTTTGGCTCGTCATACCCATGATGGCTTCCATGACAAGATCACGCCTCACCCTGGTGGATGCCGCTGGTCCCGCAATTGAAAGTGTACTTCCAGAGCCGTTACCACCCCCGCCAAGGATTGAAGCTACTAATGATAAGATTCCGCGTAATAAGTTTCCTACAGCACCACCAATACCACCGACCGTGTCCACAATAGCGTCCAGTGGCAATCCGACAATATACCCGATCGGAGTCAATATCGTTCTCAGCAGGGTAATGACCAAGTTTAATATCGTTCCCACTAGGTTGCCAATACTACCCAGTAAAAATGACAAAAGTGCCCTTATCGGTGATAAGATGACGCTCAACAGGGTCGATGGAATGCTTATGATACCGTTGATCAAGCCACCACCACCAGTTCCACTGGTGCTACTACCGTTTCCGTTGCTTCCGCTGCTACCACTGTTACCACCGTTACCACCGCCCCTACCGTTTCCGCCGGGCTCACGTACTGCACCAGGACCTGAAACCGAACCAATGGACGAACAACCACAAACGATATATCAAATGTTTGAGTACAAAATTCGCGTCGTGTCAGCTCCACGAATTTCATAGACCAATTTCACTGCGGCCTGTCGCCACTATTCCTCGGGATTCGAATTATTCATCGATTTTTTTTCTTTTCGGACGAAAATTCTTTTCTACTTTTTCTTTTGGGAACTTTGATGATTGGGGATCGCTCGAGGTCTTGTAGGCACGAATTTGCCTAATTTAAGCAGAGAAACGCACTCCCTGGAGTGAACAACAATACGACGGAGCTCCAAACGATTGAACGAACAGTTCTTGGCTCCGTCTACAAACTTTGATCGTTCTTAATCGACAGATATTATTACGAATTTTTTTTTCCAACGTGCCTTGTGTTATCACCTGCGTCGAACCTCCGTCCTGTTGACCGCTTGTTGACGCGATCGCCGACACTATCAGGATCACAATGAACGTCTTAAATATTGGCTTAGACATTGTCGAGCGTTGTGCGGGGATAGGAACTGTACCTACCGAAGAAAGTCGTATTATAGTTCCTTTTCCCCACCATTTACTGGTTATCATAGCGTTATGCAAGGAAAAACAAGACAAATGAGCCACGGTTACCTGCTGTGTGGTTATCGACACTGCTTTAATAATAATTAATGTTTTTTTTTGCAGTCTGCCGTTTTTTACGTTGCTAAGAATGTGAAATATTCTAATTCTTTTTTTTTCGAGCTGTTTAATTATTGTTGTTCACTTATTTCAATGGTGCAGCCATTCGGATAGCATGCATGTCAATTCGGCTGCAAACTGTGCGGAGAATCAATTGGAAAGGAAAACTGCGTTTATATTTTCAATTAAAATATTTCGTGACTGGGTTGCATTAACATTCTCGTTGGCAAGCCACGCTGAAACTTGACTATTTCGTTTCCAAATTTATGTAAGATAAAAAAACGAAACTAGCAAGCGGTGGGGTCATCATTATTGCGAGAGTCTCTGACATTCCATTCGCTAATGCTTATCGTTAACTGATTTCATTAACCGTTGACGATTAATTTTCCTCCGTATACATACGATGCTCGCACTGCATTCGGATGATTGGAATTTACCGCGCGTGTAACATTTCGCAGAAGAACGAGCATTAACCTGTTTTTTTTTTTTTTTTTTTTTTTTTTTTTTTTTTTTTTTTTTTTTTTTTTTTTTTTTTTTTTTTTTTTTTTTTTTTTTTTTTTTTATTTTTTTTTTTCTTGTACCCGTGTGTATCGACTGCCTCGGAGCCTTCGGCTCGTGCGACCACTTCGGCTACGACGGAATTCGATATTTTTCGCAGTTGTTACGTAATCAACTATTTTTCGCTTTGAACTGGAAATTTTCGCGAAGTTATGACGATCCTCGGGACATTTACTGTTGGTTCTCATGCACCGGCGAATTTTTCATCGGCAAAATAAGTTCCTTCAGGTAAATGGATTCAAATCAAAATTCTCTCGAAGGGTCCGACGAAAATTTAGTACGTCAGAGGATTGTCGAGTCAAAATACGTATCGGACATTTCAACGTAAGCGTTTCCCTCTGCTAATCACATCATGGCATTGCCGTATCGATCGTGTCGCTGGAATCGCCGACGCAATCAAAGTTCTTCACCAGATAATTAACGAAGGTTAGTGGATCGGGAAGCTCGATCAGAAGGGACAGGAATGAGGAGGATAGACGTCATCTCTATCGTTCTGGTTCAATGATTTGATAAGTTGATGGAACTAGTCGGGAAAATTGTATCGACTAATAGAATGTCAGGTGGATCTTGAGTCGCTGCAATCGGGCGATTTTTATTTCAAGCGATTGCAGATCAAATTCGAACGAAATTTTGAATGTAAATCTTTCGAGTCATTAAGCCGGAGCTGCTCAGGGACCTACGAATTGTGATTATTTTTGAATCCAAGGAACATGTTAATTTGTAAATCGATGAAAAATTCTTTGAGGAAATTTGAGCTTCTCTCGGGAACTGATTGTTTAGCTTCAAACGTTGAACCGACGCAATTGAACTTAAAAAATTGTGGCAATGGTTGAACGTTTTCTATAATGAAAACGGGTTCATTATGCATGCCAAAGTGGCTGAATATTGTAAGGTCGAGGCGCATTCTTTTCTGTAGCGTCACCAGTTAATTTTTACTCTAACGCACGAATTCTTAGCAGAGATATTGGAAAATGAATATTTATAAATTTGGTCATACAGATTATTCGTAATGACTGGCTCGATATAGATGACTGAATGTTGTGACGTAGCCTCGTTTTCTGTCATCATTGATTTTTTTGTTATTCAACAAATGGATTCTGACTAGAAGCTCCGATTAGCAAATTAATATTTATGAATTTCATTGCGGTCGCCTCAAATGACTCACTCGCATTTTCGGAATAGAGAAAACGTCGCTTTCGCGAGACTGCACGAAAACCTCAAATTTTAGAATTTTTAACGAGTTCAAACGTATATACAGTTCTTTGGGAACGGATTTCATGAACGGAAATACATGGTGATGAGAAATTTTAACTCTTAGATAAGCACTCGTCATGTGAGAATAATTATTCGTTCGGTTTGAGGAAACTTGTTCTCATTGGGGTGCAACGTTCACATTGGTCCTCGAGCTTGATCCTGTTCCATGAAGAAACTTACACTTCGTGTTTTTGTTTGGAGAGAAATTTTGTCGATCGATCGAGACGAGCGCTTTGAGGATCACGAGCTTTCTACGAGAGATATTAATCAACAGAAATTTTGTGGCATGTCCCAAAGATCAGAAACAAAAGAGACAACCGTCCTATATTTTCGCTTACAGGAGAACGGTTGCTTCTCTTTTTTTTTAATGAAAAAAATGAGCAAAGTTATTCGAAACGTGAGAACAACCGATTAATTGATTTTGTTAATGGAGCTTTCGTGGTCGAGTTTCATGTCGACGCAACTGACGTCCTGGGACTTCGCAACGATGATCGTTGTGGAAATTTAATGGTCAAAGAATCAGGAAAAACTGGGCGAAAAACTGAAAACCGATTTGCAATGTAAATGACAAGGAAAAGCGTCCCGATTCATTGGAACATATTAGTACAGTCGATAGGGAATTTCTTTGACCGAATTCATGCGTTTGTGCAAGGTTCGTGAGATTTAGGTCACTCCAGTTTGACGACATATTCGGGAAAATTATTACATTTCATTGAAGACGTATTGTTTGAATTCATTACTGCAGAATGAGGCCATTGAGGTAACAGTTTACTTGGGAAAATAGTTATTCAAAAAAATAAGTGATGTTTATGGATGCAGAGGTTAGGAAGTGAAATTTTTCACCAGTAGTTATGTAAGGGTGATAGAAATCATGGATACAGTTATTCAACTACGTACTCAGTCTCCGGGGATATTGAAAAACGAGTTTGTTTCGATATTCGCAAAGCTTATCTATTTCTAGAGGTCAAGTTCGCCTGGACGAGGAAAGTGTAAAAATCGAAAAATTAATATAGAGCACTGGTTGTTCGCGCGTCATGAGGAATTATTTACCACTGATTACTCATCGTCTTCCACGGAAAATATACAAGAGCGAAAATTAGCAATAATTTAAATATTCATGTTCACTTTATTTGCGTTGGTCAAAAGCGCTTTTCTTCGTTTATTATTTCTCCTCATTTGTTTATCCTTATCGAGGCCGTGACCGAAACACACGCGCGAGACACATTCGCAATAATTGATTATTTCCTGTTGGACAGAGAAGCACAATTTTCGAGAAAACCAACTTTTTGGGATGGTATTTAAGTCGATGGGTGATTACTTGGTAGGCCAAAGTGATATTTTAATGACTCGCGATATTGCCTCGTTCAATGATTATTGTGGTTCCTTCGAAAAGTGAAAACGAGCTTTCGATTTGCTAACCCGTTTGGTATCGCTAAATTTTCATTTCAATTACTTTCATCGTTTTTCGAGTCTCTTTCCATTTTCAACGTTAGAGGCTCGTAAACCGGACTGGAATAACGCGATTTCTGTGTCAATACGACGACGCTTCCTGAGCTACCAATCGTTTTCTACGTCGTTCAATTTTACCTTCTTATCGTTTTCCTTATCGGGCAATATTCGAAAAATTGTATGTGCAAACGTCGAGACAATTTTCTTTCGGGTATTACAGGCTGAATCGACCAATATTACTTGGGAGGATGTCGACACATTCGCATTGAGAATGAGTCATAACGAAGTGCCATTTAGCAACGAACACACCATTACTTTTCTCTGCTTTCCATTTCTAGCTCGATACGCTCGAATTCGCATCGTTCAATTTTCGTGCAAAACTTCTTGAAAAATTGTGACCCAAGTTACGCCCAAATGAACTCATTATCGTTAAAGAAAAGGCGGCCAATGGCATTCAACGTCGTTTGCAGCGCCCTCGCCATCGTAACAAATGAAGAAGAGACCTTAGGATCCTCGCAAACTCGAGCCAGTAGGATCTTTTCAAAACAACGATATCCGATGGAGGATAAAAAATATACGCACACCTGAGCATGCGATGAAATGATTGCAACTTTCTTCCGGCACTACGCAGCCTGCATAATTGAATAATGTAAACTCGGCTCGATGATTTCATCAAGTTTGTTTGACTTTCGGGACAAATAAAATCTTAGCTGATTAATTTTGAGCAATACGAGAAATTGCGTTGTTGGACATTCTTTAGTATCTTTATTTTATGCTTGCATTCCAATTCCTCTATCAAAGGATATCCTAGTTGTTCCACGTTGAATCTATGTTCGTTGAGAAAAAAAAAAACGTCGTGACCGGGTCGGAGGATGAGGGAGAATGTGAAAAATTTATCGACGGTTTAATACGTATATTTTATTTATTTATTATTACATCAGGCAATTTATTCACATCAACAATACGAGGCGTCGCTTCGATATTTATTTCAAATCATGTAGAGTAATAATCGTTGTTATTTCGTTTCTTTACATCCGCGAAGGGTCGCTGGAATTGGTTTCTGTTCGAGTCGTACCCTCACGCGCTGATACTTCATTGTTGGATGAAAGTGTTACTGGTACTTAACAACTGTTTTATTCTCACGATTATTACAACGATGAGAAATAATTATTTAAGGCGTAAAATCGCAAATAAACGATAACGAGAAACGGCGTGTACGTCGATGAGACAGAAGTGGCCTTTCTATAAGGGCGTACATGCGATGTCCAGAGAGATGAAGTCGTAGATGGTGCACGGTAATGTTTCATTCCTTATGTTTCTGAGTAGACTGTCGATGGTTTGGTACAAGAGGGTGTTTATCGGCCAGAGATAAGGGACGATGGCACCAAGTACACCATTGGTCTTAACCGTCGTCGATATAGGCGGAGGTGCGCGACCGCGTGGGGCTGAAATCGACAAGAGTCGTGTATAGAGAAGCTCTTTTGCAAAATATGAAAATTCTTTTTTTTATTACTTTTTTTTACAGTCATTTTTCTTGGCCAAGAGTCATGTGACGTTTAAAAACTCACGTGGCCGTTGTCCATAAGCCGTTGCGGTAAGAACCAAAACGACGAGGAGCGTTAAGCTCAAATGCGAGGACATTCTGGTACTTGATGTTTTCGACTTTTGTCCTGATTCCGTTTTCGGCGTTTTTTATACGTTCCTGTCGTCGCGTGGCCTTCGGGACAATGCAAGTATGCAGGCTACCGGCCTAATGAAACTTTTCTTTCCCCTCCATTCTTATATATTACTTAGCTGCCACCATTGCCCACCTTATCGCTCGTTTTACTTGGACATACACCTTTTTAGTCCCCACTAGCCTCGAATAATTATGCTACATTGTATGTATAGTATGCACACACACAAACACAAAAACGAATGGGACTATGGGTCATTTCGACTAGGGAATTCGAGAAAATTGATGGATCCAGTTGTTAATTCGAATCCCCGATTCAATTCAGTTTTCCTCGACAGTTTCATCACTTTTTCCCTGACAGCGAACGAGATTCAAGGCACAGCAGAATATTTTATTCCCCGTTTTCTCATACCTCAATTTTGATCGATTATAATTTTGAAAATATCGACAAATTACGAGTTTTCATGGAGTCTCAGCAGCTGAAGGTGTTGATTCGAAATAAACTACTTCTTGTACTTTATTATTAGTTGCATGGGACAAGACGTGGCTCGACAACACGATGATTACGCCATTTGGTTGAAAATTCGTTTGTCGATAATGTTTTTCGTTTCGAGTCACTAAAGTCACGTGAAATGACCCGTACAAGCATTCGCATTATGCTTCGCGTTTTTCCAAGCAATCCATCTTACAAGCCGGTCAAGTGCATGCCAAAACACTTTACGTTTACTTTATGTCTTATACTTTGCACTCGAATTGTCGTGTTGAACTTACTACGATGACGATCTGATGCAAAAATTGTCGAGATGAGAAACTTGAAAAAAAAAAGTAACGTGTATAAAGTTTGACAAATAAATTCTGTCCATGCAAATCCTGTGTATTCTGATTTTCGTAAAATTCTAGATTTTTACGTTTCACCGATCATCGCTAGGATTTTTTCGCGATTTATGTTTAAAGGAAAGGTGACGAGATTCTTTTCAGCTGGACCAATGACTACACGAAGTTTATTCATATTTTCTAGCCTCGATGTCAAATTGTCGAGCATTATTACTAGGAACCATGCAAGGCTACCATCGATTTGATCCAAGGAAGGTAATCTCGAATTTTTGTGTAAACTTCGTATTCCGTTGATTTCTTAACCAACTTTGACTTGAGTCCGACGAACTCTCCTTTCGAATTGATCATTGCGCCACCATAGTCACCCTAAATGAATAAAAAATATTAATCACACGTCATTTAGTGCGAGCAGATCGTAATTTTTAACGGTAAGTAAAAAAATTTCATACCCTGAATGTCCCAGTGAGATCCATGAGGGACGTCGTTACGTGCAAGGTTCCCGGAGCTTCTTGAAAGTCCTGAGTGTATCTCTGGACTGGCAGCTTTTGCAAAAGTTTGCTCACTTTCGTGGGATATGAATTCCACTGTCACAATCATTAGTTTCGATTAATCAATGTTGATTAATTCGTGAAATAAATAATTCGTGATAATAATTTACCATCAATTCTCCAAAGCCAACTGCATAGAAATACGAGTCGGGTATTTCCTCCTCGAATGGAAATTTGGCCGCTCTCTTGTGAATCTCCGATTTGAGCTGAAAAAATTATAATCCGATAAAGTTTTCTCCATTTTTTCAATTTATAGAAAAAAATTATTCTTTCCGTACTTTCAAAAGTGCAACGTCGTTGGCTCGTGTGTCCGAGTCGTAATTCTTGTGCTCGATGATGTAATCGACATCGATCATTTCATCGATCGTGCATAAATCGTCGGTGGAAGTTACAGAAAGACCATAATTATCGTTCACACAATGGGGTGCAATTATCACGAAACGACGATTGTAAATGACACCTGTGCACGTGTGCTCGGGTGGTTCGTCGGGATTTTCTTGACGTTGTAAAGAAACCTACAATTTTTTTTTACGTTAATAAACAATATTGTTACATAACGCGTTTTCAAACAATTTGTCATTATTATTCATCATAAGAATCATAAACAGTAATATTCACAATTAACGAAGAAAACTACTCCTTAAAAAAAAAAAGAAAAAAACATTTACTGCATGTTCAAAAACGAAATTAAAAAATTCTCCTAAAAATTTACCACGTAATCGAACTCCCCTAGTCTGGCAACGAACGACGGTTGAAGTTGATAATCTGGGGGTCAAAAATAGTGTTTTATTTTTGTTCACACTGAAACACATGATTTTCCATCGAAGTATTTAGCGATGAATGGCTCAAGATAGTATTACAAATATTATCGTACGTGCTTTTGATAATTATTGCAAATCCTCGTTCCAGTCCCCGAAATCACTTCGAGTCCCGTTCCGAGTTTTATTATAATTACAAATTACGTGAATTATAAATCAAAACAAGAGAGGTAAATGCATTTCCATTTCTTCGGATATTCCATCGTCATAGAACGCTTGTGTTTGACATTTCACAAAATTTCATTTTTCACAAATATTTGTATTCTGTTACATACTCGGCTAGTCAACATCTCAAACTTGGATCGATATCTTTAATTCCTTTCTCCTACTTACTTCTCGGCGTATTATGATACATGATGGTCTTGTTTACTTCTCTCGATATAATTCAATTATCGACAAATCGTCGTTTATGTTCTCTCCCTACTTATGCCTTCTTATGAAAACAGAATTATCCTCGTAGGTCGTTTTGATATAAAAGTGTGAATTATTCATATTATATTGTGTTTTCGTCACGTTTCATAATTTTTCCTATTGAAAGCTTCTCTTTTCTTTATATTTAGAACCCGATGAGAGCAATTAGGACTTTTTGGTGATTTTGAGGATGCGAAATATTATTTTTCACGCAAATGAAATTTTCGATATTTTTATTAAAGTTTCCTCATTGCGTGGTAAGGATCGACCGAAATTCGAGGTTGCGGAAGCTGAGGAAGCTTGAAGGAAATTTGCAGATTAATTTCAACGAGCTGGAGCGGCGTTTTGCAATGAATAAGTGTTTTTTTTTCTCCCGTCTGGTTGAAATATTATCCTCATTTACTTGAATATCGATATGAAAGAATAAAATTGAAGTTACCAAGTTCACAGGCTATTGGGCCTGGCACAATGGGCCACGGGATGTCCGAAAAGTTGAACTGATCAGTTTCATGGTAGTCCGAAGATAATCGAAATGGTATTGGATCTTGCATGTGATTCATTGGATCCCTCGGACTAGTTTCGCCCGAATAAATTTCTCTTGTCTCATTATCCATGAAATATTCTCTCCGATGATGATCCATAATTTCTCTAATTTTATTAATGTTGCCTTGATTACTATCGGTCATGGGAATGTGAATTTCCGTCATGTCGTAATCGTCGTTTTTTGGAAGGAAATTTTTCTTATTTCGTTTTTTGATAGCCGATTGGACGAGCGATGATTCTCGGATTGATTGCAAGTTCTCATTCTCTGGATACACGTAATCAACTTCATTATCGTACAATCGCTCCGTCTCACGATGATTAATCATCCTTTTGGATCCTCCACCGGTGGACTGTTCGGGAATTACTAAATAATTTTCAAACGTAATTCTAACAAATGATCATTTTCAGGTTGTTTAATTTTTTTCCCCCATTGATCGATTTATGAAATTTTGAAAAAAAAAGTTATTCGAACTCAACAAAATAAGAATAAATTCAAATATTTATTTAGACGTGGCTCAGAGGTGGAAAAAAATATTGATTTCAGCACGAAAATAATTTTTTCTCTCCATTGGCGAGAACCGTTCGTTTTTCTTGATCGACTATTTTATTTGAATAAAAGCTTACCCTACCGGAAGAAAGTTCTTCTTCTTGTCGTTTTTTCCTCGTGAGGGGATCGATTTTCCTCGTCCCTCTTGCCATTGTTGGATTCCTTGGTGTCGTATCAATTTCCTTAGATTCCTGTGGTAGAAAGTTCGATGGATTTTTCATTTTGTATTTTCCGTCCGATTGCCAGTTCTCCGAGGATTTGAATATCGTAGAATTCGAAAGGTCACGATCCACGAATCTTGCCTGTTCTGTTGTCACTGAGATTTCACCCATGACGAATATCGACAGGAATAAAATCGCTGAACACGAAAAAAAGATCGACATGTTTGTGCAGCAACAGAATGCAATTTTTTTAGACAGTGTCGCTTTGTTTATAAAACACGATTGTTTACTGCAATATTAATTCTCGACGAGTACGAAGCTGCACTGAACCAGTGCGAAACGTTTGCAATTCTACGTGCAGTGCTAACCTTTTTTGCAAGTACGTGGTTTGCATTAATCACCAATGCCAATGCTTATCGATTAAAAGCTTAATCAGAAAAATGAATTTCCTCAACATTTTATGACCGGCGAGTGGCAACGATTCTTTGATCACCAATAACGACCAATACCATTATTCGCACTGCAACTGAGTGCACTCCAAACAATATCGATCTCATGCCTTTGATTTTTCTTTCTCCTTTGATCCTTGTCGCGGCATAAATTTATTCCCCTTAACACTCCGATTTTGTTAAGGTGATCTGTGAGTTATACGATCGGTAAAAATCCCGCAGCACGTTTCATTCGTATTAAGGAGGTTGCCTACACACAAAAATGTTGCCATGTTAAAAGCATAAGAAAATTCGAAATGATCAGAATTCGATGAAATTTGGTGAGCACACTCTTCAATATTAAATATTTTTTAATTAATTAATTAAAATTTTTTTTAAAGATTTTTCTTCTACATAGTTTTCAATTAATTGAGAATTAGAGTTTATATGCATAAGCATAGGATTCAGATATATATATATATATATATATATATATAGGTATATCATTTGCATATTGTGAACTTAAATTATTCGAAAACTATGTAGACGAAAAATGGGAAAAAAATTTGTGTCATCGTATTTGATGCTGAAGAATATTATCACGAAATTTTATTAAATTCTTATCATTTTGTCGTATGTAGCCAACCTCCTTAAAGACTTTTGATATTTCCCGAAAGACATAAAGTACAAGGTGGCTTTTTTTTATGTTCTGTGTACGGACTGTACATTTTATTATTCGCTCATTCGAATAACACGAGGACGACAGGAAAAAAATGCGTATTTAGTATTGGTTTCTTCATTCGCACCCATGCAACTGACATACCGCCTGCAGTCTAATTGGGGGGGGATTAACGTTGATAAGAATTTTCAGGAATATTCAAGAAACCAAAATAAATGATAAAGAAATTCATTGGTTGAATAAATTGGATAAATATTCAATTTTTAAAAATGAGGAAAATGACGAATGAGATTGCGTGGAGTTTATTGTCACGATCGAAGCACGATTTGATTTCGTTGTGTAGGAGTGAGACGTTCTTGTCAATACATTAGTCGAACGCGAAGAAGATAATCAACATTGTTGCTGACCCTTAAAAGCAAGGCCGCTAAATGGCAGGTGATGTAGTATAATTATTTTTTCACCCCGGTTAGGAAAGGAAAATACGCGGATAATTGGTGTTCTATAGTGTCAACTCATCTATCAGGCTTTTCTATCTATTCCGTATAAACCAACCAGGAATTGATGGAAGGAAAGCGAATGAATGGTTTTCTTGAATTTGTCGCTGGACTAAAAGTTTGTCTAGACAAATAAAACGAAAGTAAATGGAAATATCGTTTGGCAAAACTTTAGCTTCGAGATTGTCGAACTTTTGTAGCGTGACTACTATCACAGTTACGGAAGTTGCTGTGGTATTGACACGTGAAACATCGAGTCGAGTTGCAACCAGAATATGTTCGATATCCAGTGGTTCTCATAGTCAATTTTTGTATTCGAGAACTATCATAGAGTTTTAATCGTTTTCGGTAGTGTGAATTTTTATTTTTATAGTAATTCGCGGTGACGTTGATATAAAAATATGGAAATACGTTAATCGAGTCCCTGTTGCGAAAAACAACATAAATATTGACTTTAAGAAAGTTAATCGAAAACCGTACTCACTGCGATTGGGAAAAGGGAAGAAGTTATTCGTCGATAATTAGACAACGTTTTCATTTTTGAGTTTTTGGTTTAATTTATTAAACCGAGTATGTTCGAATTTGTGTCCAGTGAATTTGATGACGATTCGGATCGAGCTTTATCAGAATGTGATTGGAATGTCTTTGTAAAAAAATATCACTGATTTTAAGAAAATAAAAAAATGCATAATTTCGGGTGGAGCACCATCGATAAAGATAAACTAAACATCCATAAAGTTGAGTCGATTGCAGCACGAAAATTCGTATTTACTCATGGTTGTTCAAACATCGTGCACGGTTACTCAAATAACTGGTGGAAAAAATAGTCGGTCTCTCATGCGGAACGAGTTCTAGATCGTCAAGGAAAATCCTTCCGATCGTTTGATCATATCGTCAGTTTCTGTTGCATGTTTGTTTCACGTCACGTAAGGGCTCTAATAGGGCGACTGTTTATTAATCTCTCTCTTTCTCTCTCCGCAAATCTTAATCTGACCGTGGAATCCCCTACAAAGGTTCGTGCTCTTACAACATCGATTTAACATCGATCGATGTAATACCCATTAATCCTGTATCTAAATGACATCAGAAAGGCTTTTGCCCTATGGAATCGACGATCCAGTGAAAAGAAGAAAAAAATCGTTTCGAATCGTCGGGACAAGAAACTCTCAGTTTGATCGTGTCTCTCGTTAACGGAGCTTGGCGTTACAATTTTTTTTTCTCATCCATTTCTCAGTCGTTAAGGACAAAAGAAATGTTTGACAAAGCCATCCTTCTGACGTTTGCTGTGACAATGCTTCCATTCGGAAACAACCAATTAATCCGACCGGTCTATGTATATAAAGGCATTATCCAAGGAATCCACGATCACTTCAATAACACGTGCATCATTTTACTCCACTCTACGGAAGATCCCATAGAGACTCAAGGTACCAATCTCGTTTATAATCAACACCAATAAAAATATGCTAAGGAATCAACTTTTTCGCGATCATTTAAAAATTTCTTATTTGCGTTCAAGTTGTACGAAGATATATTTACGAATTCGAAATATCGCAGCGACAGAGCAATGATCACGAAATGCAATGCTTTTAGAATTGATCTATTGACAAAAGAATTGATACTTTTTTTTATGAATTACAAATCCATTAAACATTTCAATCCTGCATACTGTTAAAAATTAAATTTTCAATATTTTTGATAACCTGCACGTGGGGAATAGGATTAAAAGAAGGTATAGCACTTCAAGAGCTTCAGATTTACCTGAGTAAAAATCAGTGGATTCGTACAACGGCGATGGATTTTCGAACATTTACATCACGCGTAAGAGATTCTCTTAAAATAATTGAAGCGTAATTCCTAAATGATTTTATCGAACCATAGATTTTGCTTTTTCTGAGGAATATTTTTCATTTTATTTTGTGTGATGTAATGTTTTTTTTTCGGGTTTTTGAAAACATTGGAATGTTCTAGGTTGGTTCCAGTTACTTCCACATAAAGAGGCCACTTTTCGTTATTTTAAATGACTCCGATGACGTTAAACGTGACTTTTCTGAGGTGAATACATTGTCAGAATTCGAGGATATTTTATGGCGTTACGTTGGTGATTTCTGTCGAGTTTTTCAAAGTGTACAAGTTGAGAATGCTGGCTTCGTAGCTAAGAATGTATGTACCGACTTAATTACGTTTGCCAACAGCAGATCTCGACCTGGATTAACATGGCTTATCCAACCTGGCTGATTTTCTTTCGAAATGCGACTACGATTAATCATTTTTTTGATAATATTTACGTGCCATTTGACTGCAAATTTATGGTGGTTGAAGAAAACGAGAGTGACATTAATCAGGAGATTATAACTGAGATCTATCAAATACATCGTGACAAAGAAATTCGGCAGGCAAGATTCGGCAGTTGGAATCTTTCGGCCGGAATAACAACACCACGTTTAGGATTATATCAACGAAGAAATAATCTTTTTGGCCAAACTATTCGAGTTACTTCCATTTACGTGAGATTCTCATTTTTTTTTGAATCAATTTTCTTTTTCTTTCTTTCTTCCTCTGTCGAGATTGATCAACTATTTGTCTTCCTCGAAGGATCCACCGGGGTCTTTGATTCTTCGCGACGCCGATGGTAAAATGGTTGGCCTTGGAGGTGTTTTTGGCGGAATCATGCAATTACTGGAAGAAAATATGAATTGCACGTAAGTTGAGTCCAACAAATAATCCGATTGGAATCATCTCGTAAAGGTGAAAGGATGAGATACATTAATCCTTCGAGTGCACACATGCTAGAAGCGCATATCGGGTCAATCTGACCCAAGGCATTTTTCAAATCATTGTACTCCGGTCAATATAAATTTTTCACTTTATTCTCATAGAGATTCCGTTGCCGTTAAACGGGAAAAAATCAGTGATGGAACATTTTTGGGGTCAAAACGACCCAGTATGCACTCGAAGGGTTTAGTTTACCAAATACTTGTTCAAAATGATGGATTTCATTGAATAACGGATCACTATTTGTTACACACCGTAAAATAATCATCTCTCCAGTCCCTACGGTGGTCGTTTTTTTTTACCAAGCTCATCCCGACTTTCCTCTTTGCTTTGATCCTCCAATTGTTTCTTTAGTTCTTCGCCTCGCTGTCTCTGTCTTTCCCTGATTTTTGTCAATTGCCTCGCAGTCTCCTTCCGGAAATATTCTTCTTGGCTCGCTGCCGATCTTTCCTCGAAAATATCCGTTTTCGTACCATCCCCTTTACGTCTGCGTCTCTCCGAGTACGGTCTTTTGACTCTATGTAAAATCCCATCACGGTAGATACTCTTGATTGCACGTTGTGAAATTCCTCGTAACATCGTCATTCGAGATATCAATTATACTTGATAGATTGTTTCCATTTGAAATGATTATTTATTTCTCAGGGAAATATTGACAGGTTAAAAAATTTCAACAATTTCCAGCAATTCTGAAATCGATGATTTTTATGACTCAATATCGAAACGCTATCTTTCGGAATGTACATACTTCGAAAATATTTATAAATCTCGTGATATACTTAAAATATTAAAAACTGGAATTTTGAAGTGAAATTTTATTTCTTTTTGAATTCCGTCATTGCCATGATGGAACAATTGACTACTCCATCCCTCAACAGCTGATCGTCTGCTTTTTTTCTGTTTTTTCAGTTTTTCATCACGGAAAAATCATTTCTACAGTACAATTTCTTATTTTTCATTCAAATAGTTAGTCGTCATTATTGAACATCAATGATCGAAGAGTTTCCTCATTCTCCAACGACTTGTCAATGAATATTTTATTCAGGCTGAAAATTAGAACCGTGAAAATTGTTTTTCCAGATTAACGTACTTGGAATCTCCGTCATGGGGTCAACGCTTAGGCAATGGCACCTGGACCGGAACTATAGGCATGTTAATCGGACGTCAAGTCGATATAGTGGCTGCAGAACTGAGGATGACTCGCGATCGACTGGAAGCGATAGAATTTACGACCCCGGTTTATACGACAAAGTAGTAACATTTAATGAACATAAAATAATTAAAAAATCAAGTTTTTAGAGATAGAATTCCAATGAATATTGCAAAATATTCGATTGAAATTTAATCATTAGTGAAAAAAATTCAAATGTATGGGATTTTTTTTCTATTTCATATATAATTAGAAAGAATTATCATTACTAGGTGTCGAACGTTCATAAAAAGGCCTTCATCATCGACACTCAAATGGGAGGCGTACATTGCTCCATTCACGTGGGGAATATGGAGTTCCATTGGCGTTGTGATCGTCGTAACGAGCGTCACGATTTCTTTCGTTAAATCGATCGTACCACTGATATCGCAAAATATGAAAGACGTCGACAATTCAAGCTCCAGTTTTCCGGACATATTTCTCGAAGTATTCGGCGCTTTTTGCAGTCAAGGTAAATTATTTATTTATTCCCAGTAATTTGTTGATATTCGAACAGTTGAATTGTTCCATAATGTAATATCAATTAATTCCATACACTGAACAAAAAAAAATTTGTTGGAAAAGATCGATATTTTGTTCGATACGTTCGACTAAACTTTTTTTTTTTCAAAATCCCAAAAATGTTGTCATTGCAGCGCGAAATATTGAAGAAAGTTTCTTTGAACGTAAATATTTGTCATCCCAATCGTAAATTTGATTGAAACTCTCGTTAGAAATAAAAAATATTGTCAAAATAACGAAAATTTTGAAATTATCAAGAAATATTTAGTTAACCGTTTCCAACAAAATATCCATGTTTTCTGACTAAATTTTATTTTCAGTGTATTATTTATCGACGTAGAGAAGGACAAAAAAATATTTTAGAATTTTACGTTATGAATTTAATTTATTTTCACTCGTTGATTAATTAACTCGCCGCTTATGAAAAATAGATTGTTCATTTCGTTTTTCGACACATTTTTTAAATTGTCAGCTTGTGGATATTTTTTGAAATTCATATGTTGATGTGTCCAATAGGAATGGAACAGTCGTTGTTGGATCCGATTCGAATTATTCAGCTCGTCATACATCTGACGGGCGTTGTCGTCCTGGCTGCTTATTCAGCGGCTTTGATAAGTTCGTTAGCAACAAAAACTTTCTCGATGCCATTTACGACGATGGAAGGGCTTTTGGAGGACGGCACGTATAGATTCGGTGTAGTCGGAGACTCTGCAGATTACAGTTTTTTTCAGGTACTAAAAAAACTTTCATTGCCATTGGTGTGTGTATGTTATGCATTAATTAGGGAAGCGCATAGTTCGACGTTTTAAGGCTGTCAAGTTGATCGATTAGACCTGTCATAACGTTTACATTTGTTCAAAATGACGGCAGAACACCACGGACAATGTTCTCAAAGTTCTGTTCGACGATGTGCTGACGAAAGAGTTGGAATTGCCGAGAAATTATTTAGAGGGATTGAAAAAAGTTTGCGAGGAAGAAAAATACGGTTTCATGACTTTGGACAATGTTGTGTCGCAACTCCAACCAAAAGTTGGTTGCAAACTCGAGCCTCTGGATACGATAACACAATCCTCAGTCGCCATGGCCGTAGGACCTCGGAGTCCGTACAAAGGAATAATCGATAGCAAGTAAATTTACTACTTTTTATCCTGCAGTTTTCACGCTCTTTTGGCTCCAATAAAAATTATGTAATGGATAGAAACAACTCATTCGTTTGGTACGCAGCATATTGTTGATTCGTGACAGCGGAATCCTCCAGCGCTTGTTACATTCTGAATGGATGATTACGAATACGGATGTGAGTCAAAATCGCCGAAAACAAAAAAAAAATCTCATTGAGACGGTTTGAGTGCACACTGGGTCGTTTTGACCGCAGCAATTTTGTGTCCCCGATTCTTTGGCATCGAATGGCAACGAATCTGTTGGCACTTAATTTTCGTTTTCGTAATGAATTCAATTGATGGTCATAAATTGTCGATAATTGACGACAAATAAAGTCTCAGAATTAAAAAAACACACGAAATGCATATTTACCGGAATACAACGATTTGAAAAATGCATTGGGTCAGAATGACCCTGTATGCACTCATAGCATGAGTGCACTCAAAAGGTTAAATAATGGCTTTGTCGATTTATCTTTTTGCAGCATGACAGCGGTTGGACGACGGTCGAGATAGAAGACATCGTGCCCCTCATTACAATCATCATATTAGGAGCTTTTTTTAGTTTCTTAGCTCTCGGTAGCGAGCAGATAGTGACGCTACATAAAAAAAAAATGTCAATAAAGAAAAAAAGATTCCGGAAATCGAATCTGTTGCCAAAAATCGGTTTAAAAACTCACAACGGAGTTGCAATTAATTTGTCAAGGTTGTAATATTTCATGTGTTTCATTCACGTTCCCATTTTACGTACGACCAAAGTTGCGATTGAAAATCGATAGCTTCGACGATAAATACCGGATTTTCGGTTATCCTCGACATCATTCTCCTCATTTTCGTATATGACTCGAGTGTAGCTCCCTAGTCTGTATAAACAAAGGGAGCAGGTAGCTCCGAAGTGATTATTGTATTGTTATCGTCCAGGGCATACGGTTGTGCTTATATCGAGTTGATTTAATTCCATGTCGAAAGATTTATTCGCATTCCGAACAGCCCGATCGCTGGTCTTCGATGGGCTGTTAGAAATTTTATTCCAAAAGTATTGATACTCGAACTTGTGACATAGCATTAACTAAGAGTTTCGTTGTTGAGCGACGGAACGTAATAAAAAATAAAGAATTTGATATTTAAATTGAAAAATAAAAGAAAAATATCGTGTCACAATGTCTCGAGATTTTAATTCCGGCGCGAACGATTCGTCGGTTACTACCACTAAATATAGCGTCAAAAAAATGATTCGTTTAACGGAAGATATTACAAAGACAACGAGAGAATTGAATATTGTGAATTTTGGGGATGATAAAGAAAATCGTTTCGTAAAACAGACCGAATCAACGACCAACGTCGTCAAGCAAATACAAGTGCATTGCGAAGAATTATCTACCGTATGGACCAGTCGCACGAACTTTAATCACGATCCGCAAAACGCAACCTCGACAGGCGCTATCAAAAAACGAAAAACTTCGGACAGTCAAAATGATTCTGAAAGGAGCAAATACTTCGTGCCGAAAAAACGTGCTGGCATCCGAGACAGCGACGCATTCCAAAAGACACGATTTCGAATTTATAACGACCCAGTCGATCGTGCCGCTGACAAAGGAGCAACAACCGATGAACCTGAGGCCACCGGAGAAAATCAATTGGAAATTACAGATGCCAATAAATACGATCCGCTCTTCTCTCGTCGAATTGTCGATAAAAGATTGGACAGAATCAAATTGCCGGAATACAATGATAAGTTCGCAGCACGAGTTACACCCAACGATATTCTTGCATTGCCACCACCGGCTAAAAAGGTAAACAATTAGTAAAAGTTCATGTTTCTTCAATTATTGATAAGTTGAATTTACCTTCGAATTTGCAGTTTTACTTTTCCCGGTCTCGACCTTCAAAATCGTAATCAATTGGGTCGAGCCGAAGTTTCGAGAAATTTCAAAACTATTTCGGTCCTGATTCGTAATGGGAAACGAGTGAGAAGATTGTGAAAATTGTTTTTAATCGACAGGTCAAATTGGTGTATCGAGATCGTTTATCAACAAAGTCTGAGAGACCAGCCATCGCAAGTGGATCCGTCTCTCGTGATCCAAAGTATGATCTTCCGTACGACGAATTTTTCATCCAGCAGGAGTTGGAAAGAGAAATTGAAGTTTCAAAACTTTCGAAAAATCTTTTTCTACAGAATATCACGGTTGAGCAGAGAAAAATAATTGTGAAATTTCTTACTCGATTGAACGTGAGAGCTTTTTTCATTTTTTATCTATTCATGAGTCGCGAGACTGGCATTGTTGCGATCAACCTTTCCGAAGCGTGTTGATTTTTAATTGGCAATTAATTCAATGCATTGCAGTAAGTTGAGTAAATAATTTCCATTTTTGTTTTTTTTTTTTTTTCTAACAGAGCCATTTATTTTTGCCATCGTTCTTTCTTTATCAAACGGTAAAATTGTTTGATACCGTTCTTGATGCAAAAATCGTGGACGTCAAGGATTTCCAATTGATCGCTCTGGCTGCGATGTGGATCGCCCTCAAGAGGGAAGTCATCGTCTACAATATTCCATCGGTCAGAAAAAATTTAATTGTTCCTGTATGCAGAGCACAAAATATTCCCAAAATATTGAATTAACTGTTTCAACAATTTTTATGAACTGTGATTATTTATGAGCAGGCAGAGAAAATGATATCGTTTGCCAAGGATCTTTACGAAGGGAATGTCGATTTATTGTTAAAATGTGAAATCGATATCCTCCAAACGCTGAATTTCAATATCGTATTTCCTGATCCATTCTCCATCATGTGTTACGATATTACAACATGCTATCATGCGCAATTCCTGGATTCGTCCCAAATCCATCGTGCTTACTGCTGTGGTTCTTACATGGTGACGAAATTTTATTAATATTTAGCACAAAATTGCTATGGTCATCAAACGCAACGAAATTTGATTTTTCTTAAATGCACCAATTTACAGATCGATGTCGCATTGTTCGATAAAGAAATGATGAAAATTTCCGTCATCCTTCTGGCAGGAGCTGCCGCAGAAGCTGCTCTCTTTTTTACGATGGAAACCCCACATGAACTGGTCGAACCAGAATGGAGTGTTTGGCGGGCTCCTCACATGAAAAATAGGTAAATCTTTTGTTGCTAATCAGTTTCATCGACTTGATTGGATAAAAGGGCTACGACTAAATGTAATCACGAAAAAGATTCGGCTTTCCCATTCCCTCGCCCATGGGAATGATCATTTTTTATTGAACACATAATCGAGAATTCCATGAGGAAGTTTGCTGGGACGAGTATTTGCCAATTCTTTTGGAACAGAATGTGTCAGAAAAGCTGTATCCTTTGAGCGAAGGATTTGAAATTTGTTTTAAACGTCCTGTCATGTTTCTGTCATTAATATTTTGAATAAATTTAACGCTTCGAGATTTTTGCATTGAAAGTTTGTCGAATTCGAAAGTTCGAGTTATAATTTCGTTTTTTTTTCGAAAACGTTTCCTTAAGACTCTAATGTCCTTGTAGGATGAAGGATCGGAAAATTATTTTTATTTTTACGCCAGAAAGTGAAATGATCTAACTTTCTATGAAAATTGCAGTTTCTCGGATGGAACGATCGGTACCGTGAGACTGCTGTTGATAAGGAAGACCTTCGAGTCCCAGAAGCGTCACAGCGATACCGATATCGTGTTCAAGAAATACACTCGTTCAAGGTATGGCAGAATTTCTCATTTCCTTGGGACCAAAGCCAAGGCGTATCTCAATGAAGAATAATGTTTTAATCGTTGTAAAAGTTACGAGCTTGTGCTGATTGTTTTATACTTT
Organism: Campopleginae sp. 14b; assembly: GCA_030522525.1. NCBI lineage: Eukaryota > Metazoa > Arthropoda > Insecta > Hymenoptera > Ichneumonidae > Campopleginae sp. 14b. The sequence continues at coordinate 111,748 of JAPYYS010000362.1, forward strand.
TACGAAAATGATTGATTGTAAAAATTTACTGAAAGATTATTCATTCGAAAATACAAATTAATGTCAGTTGTTTTTTCATATCGGTACGATTTATGTTTTCTGATTGTTGATTTGTATCAGATTTTATAATAAACTTTTTTTTTATCGTCCGCTATGCCTGTTTAGTCTTTTTATATTTATTTCGGTTTCCAGCAGAGAAAATTAATTTGTAATCCGTTGCTGAATAATTGAATGAATGCGAGTTTGTCGTTTGACGAGAAAAATCTTTATTTTCAAAGGTATCAAAGGTTTACAGTGCATTTTTATTGCTCGACGAGCTTACGAATTAGACACATCGTAACTTGTTGAAATAATTTCTGGAACGTGGAGTAATTATAATCTGTATTCTTTATCCGTCGTTTCCCAATCGTCCCAGTGATCCCATTCAGTGCTGATGGACATCAGATTCTTGGCATCATCCTTGAAGCATCAAAGGACAAAAAAATTAAGTAACAATCGTTTATCCATGTGGCTAGTGCCAAAATTTCAAAATTATTTAAACGCCAAGTTTTGTTTCGTCGTAAGATGACAAAGAAATACTGACCTTGAACAAAACGTTCCGTTTACCGCCCCAAATTCCAAAGACGTGCAAAAGATCTGGTCTCTTGGAATAGAGCGAACTCGCAGCCAATACACCATGAGTCAATTCCTCCAGGGCACCTGGAGTTTTTGAAGCTGAACTTATGATAACGCGAGGTGGTTCAAGCCCGAGATTACACTTGGACCATTCGTCAACCGAGGTCGTTGTTCCATCGGGACAGAGGAGCATGAAGTCTGAAGTTTTAATCGAGCCATCGGTCGTTTCACCTGAAAGAAAAAATTTGAAAAATCCTCGAAAAACATTCGTAGACAGAAATGTAGTGAAAATTCGTTTTCAAGATATTTTTTCTGGAATACCAAGAATAGAATGTCATTCATTTTTTACTTACAATACGCAAACATTTTCTAACCTTCAAATTGTTAGAGTTTTTATGAGATTCAAAAATTTTTGGTCTATAAAAAAAAAATTTCCCTCGTATTCCTTTTTTGACAAAATCAAAAATTTCCTTAATTGTTTCTCGTTGTGTGTGTTACTTACTCGCTTGGATAAGGTCTGTCAGAGGCATAAAAGCAACTTCTCCTTTGTCAGCGATAAGGCACCTGAAAAAATACCAAGCGGTTCGATCAGAGAGACGATTATTTCTAGAGGCCGGATGTGGGAAAAGAAAATATCCGAAACGTGTGATTACTTCAGAGCTCCTTTGCCACCGGCGTAAGATTCGCCTTCATCCATTTTGCATTTCGTTGCTTCGATGACCTTCTCATCTTTGGATTTGAGATTCCCTGCACACTGTTGACAAAGCTTTGATTCAAGTGGAGCTTCTGGAGCGCAGGAGCCACCGAAAAACTCAATCATTTCGTCAGCCGATTTGACTAGATTTGCTTTCTTCAAGGCTTTGAGGGGAGCCATCCATCCAGCGAAATTGGTACCATATTGACTGTGACAAGACTTCTTGCCCCGGAGATCGTCTTGAGAAAAATAGAATAATTATTAAATTATTTTAAAAAATAGCCGAATCCTCGAATCTTCATTATTGAAAAAGATCGAGAATAAGTTTTCTCATTCGTTATTTTTAGAAATGCGTTGAATTTTCTTTAATTTTTCGCTTTTTATGCAAAACTTATTCAGATTTTTTTGTTTGTCCATTGAACACGATGTAAAATTTTGTCATGAAATTTTTGATTACCTAATTTTTGGATTGGGCTACCCTTCTTGATCACAGCAACGGCAGGTCGTTCGCCCATTTTCGTAGTTCCTTTGCCATAATCTTCAGAGATAATGGGTTTGATGTTGAAATTATTGGTGGCATTTTTAACTTGACCTCCCTCAAGTACAACGAGATCTGCTCCGTCGTTTCGAACAGCGGTTAAACATTCTTCCTCACTAGTTTCCAAAATGCATTCGATTCGGGGCCTGACGTCTCTGGAATGAGCAGCTTTGGCGAGAGCTTGACACTTGGCCAAAGCGATAGCATCGGAGACGCACCAACGTGCGTTTCTTTCCGGTGCTCCTGAATTTCTCTCGATGACGTCCAAGTACTTGGCTTGCTCCAAGTGTTCTTTAGGGTTTACCGGAGGCGCGGTAACCGCCTTTGTTTTCTCGTCCAATAACATTATGTCTTTCCACCACGGAGCATTCTCCTTCTCACCAAGGGCACCCAAATCAGTCAATTCCTGAAAAATGAACAAATCTATTTTATTTTCCAATCAATATTTTCAATTCTTTTCAACATTCTTTTTCGATGACGAATCTTTTAGGTCTGCGAGTCGAGGGACAATTTGAAGGGACGAAATGGAAAGTAAAAATTGTTCAGCGTCGCATTAGGAAACGATATTTTCGATATTTTTGCTGTTCAGTTTGTTTTCCTGCAGTGCATTCCATCTAGTTCAACCACGAATCCAATGGACGTTGAATTCGTAGTTTTTCTTCCCCGGAAACTTGACGATAAATTTGAATTTTGATCATATTTACCTTCTGGACGGCGTCAACATTTTTCACTTGACCATTGGTCATGTATCCTTGCCAGGGTCTGGCAGCCCAGGTGCAAGGCTTAGTGGCTGCATCAATGGGTACTTTGGTACCATCAGGACAGAAGTAATTGAAATTGCTTGGGTCTTCTTTGGTAGGGACTGCCGGCGTAATGCCAACAGGCAGACCGAAGAATCTCTTTACGTAAATGACTTTCGTCCAGGCAACTTGACCACCGTTATGTGCTAAACATCTCAAGGCCCCCTCGTAACCAGAATAATTGTCAGGATAATCACAAACACTGGGTTTCTCACAGAGTGCGCACATGTTGCTGTATGTTTCCTCTGTGAAACGACAAATAAATCCAAGCGTTTGAACAAAATTATTTGAGATTCAGTATCGACTGGAAAATTGATCCGAAAATAAAGACAAACTGGGAAGCCAGATTAAAATTTCGTTGGAGCTTCGACTTCTCTTTTCTTTGCATCGATTAAAAATAAAATATCGATCAACCTTGTCGATATTGGTGGAAAGTTTGAATTCAATCCTTACTGAGTCGTTGGTTAATCGCTGGATCTGGCGACCAAGTGCCAACGAGACATCCTTTATCGAACAGAGTACTGAGAGCTCGAATCTCATTTTCACGGGCTGAATATTCAGGGTCGTTTATGTTGGCAAGAACACCCATTTCTGTGAGCTTAGTTATGGGTATCTTGTAACCAACGTTACGACCAACACCGGTATGACAAGATTTAAGACCTCGAAGACTTTGAACATCGTTGATTTCCAAGTCCTTGTGAATCACCGCAACCGCTTCGTATCGATACACTGCATCGGGTTCTTCCTTTGTACGAACCTGTTTTTATTTTTTTATCTTATTAACGTCATACTAAATTTTGGCGTCTCCGTTGGTTTCTTTTCCAATCGTATTGAAACGGTCGTTGCTCGTTTTATTACTTTCCACAATGTTTATAGTGGCGACAAAGCACTTTTTTCATCTTTTTTTTTTAACAACTTTTCGAAAACTCGTAATTTGATAAATTCTGGATTTTCATTCTGACAACTGACACCAGTTAATTGACCTTTTTTTCATTTCATTTTGTTACGGGGATTTGGAATGGTTACTTAATTATTAATTAGTGAATTTTTTCTTATAATTGTTTTTTTAAAATTTGTTGCAATTTTGGCGTTTTCGAGCATCCTCACCTGTTCGACAATGTTGAAACCTGCTTGATCGGCCAGTTCGCTCTTAGCAGCGAGGTACATGTCTTCAGGATCAACAGCGACGATATCAGCTTCTTTTTTGCCAACTTTGTCGATGCACTCGAATCTGTCACGCCCCGAAACGCAGGATATTGGCATTCCCTTTGCTTTCGAATCTTCCATCATTTTCACACAGTCCTCCCAATATATCTTGGGCACGCATATTTTAACTGTAGCCACAAAGGAAAATGAACGTCAGAATGGATTCGATTTATTCGCATATGCAATTTTACTCAACACCTTGAACTTGGAAAGTTGTTCGTTCATGACTATCAGACCTGTATGCTGTGAGTCGATTTGACATTGAAAAACCAGTCGCATTTTAATATCTTTTGTTAATTTAATTCGGTGCACTAGACCTTGACCTTGACTCGTGTGAGTCGGTATTTGAGAAAAAAATCATGATCCATGGTGAACGAAGGACTTTACTCGTTTCACCAGATTGCAGTGAAACGAAAAACCAAACGACAACTTTTTTCAAAACATGAAAAAGTTTATCGCTTCACAAGTATTTAGAAATAATGAATTTTGCACGTTCTTACATGTGGGAGCTGTCGGTGTTGATTCATCCGCCATGCAAGTCCTGGTGAACGTTGCCACCAGGACGACAAGGACGACTCCTCGGAACATCGCGCACAAAGAAAAAAATATATCTTTTGATCGACCTTAAAGCTCGAAGAAAAATAAACGTGGCACTCGCGTAGCAAGTGTCGTTGGAAGCAATTATTGAGAGCGTTTTGTTCGAGTAGATGAGGGTACGAATCGTCGAGTTGTACGAGATTGTATTCGCAACATCTCTTCTTATATAGGTGCAACAAGCTCTTTCTCTCAAAGGCCCAAGAGCTGAGTGGAGAGGGAAAATATTCTGTCATTCTCGTAATTCTTGTTCCCAATGTCCCTCTCGTTCTTGCTTGACCATTTCTCCCACCGACCAATGAATTTCGTTCTTGGTTAATTTTAATTCACTATTCATAAAGAGCGTTCATTTCATTAAGGGGAATTCAGTCAGTAAATTACGATGAAAATTTAAAGAGCTGCAATTTATTTTTCTCGTTTCTATTCAGTCGTTTAGCATCCTGAATCATCGAATCATCACAAATGAGCAACGCAAAAGTCCTATATTTAGACCAAATGCATACACAACGGTAGTTTCGATGGATCGCATTATTTTCGAAGCACGATGAATGCACGTTTCTCATTTTTATTTTCCATTGGAATTTTCCCAAATTTAACAAACGGA